>JAHWFP010201423.1:11736-29252 GCA_023313725.1 Lithobius niger | reverse complement strand
GGACTTCAATGTCAGAATGCCCGAGTGGGAATTCAACCCTCAACCTTTGAGACCAAAACCGAAGCCCCACCACTAGGCCGTACTGACACGGCTTAAAGGTAACAGCCATAGGCAGCCTTTTTCCATGCACGTATTTTGAAGGTGTCAATATGGCTTGGCGGCAGTGCCGCAACTACCTCTTTCCAAGGAGGGGTGCAAGGGCAAAATGTTGGGCCCCTCCTCAACTAGTACACAATTTTAGGGACAAAGGGGCTCCCAACCCAGACCAAACAATAGTGAATTTGGTCCCTTTTCTGACTCGTAAATTTTGTTCTGGGCCCAGGTACCTTGCACCATTGTACCACCCCTAACTGTGGCACTGCTTGGCAGTAGGATTCGATTTTGGTTACAAGGTTGAGGGTTGAATTCCCACTCGGGCATTCTGACATTGAAGTCCAAAGGCAACGTATAAATAGGCAACGTATAATCGAGCCGACTGGAGTCACAAATTGCTTTCGAGTACATTTAAAAAGGGCCCACTTCGATTATCTTTGCTTCTAATTTATCCACTTTGTTCAAAGCAAGGAAGCAAATTAGTGGCAGCTCGAAACAGAGCATAGCAAGGTCTTCCCTGAAGTCAAGTAAAATAGGCATTTCACTTACGTATATATGCTGCTTGTCATACCGCATCCTCAGATTCCATAGGAGGGATGCTTCATTCAGATCTCTAAAAAAGAAGGGAAAAAAATAAATATTTTGGATACTGATGATGACAAAGGCAATTTTATTTAAAATGTGTTTAATGTTGTCATGCGCTAAATTTGCAACTGAAATAACAATAAAGCTTGTAGGACACTACTCCGTTCCGTTGCCGTTCTGACGACTGGCGGCAACGGATGGTGCAGCACACATTACTTCCGTTGCTAACTGTTTCAGTTGGCTCCGCTGAGCTTTTAACTTTGATCGCGCCCAAATTGGCAATGCAAATGAAGAAGAACTTGAAGTGACTTTAAGTAGGTAATTAAATACAAAGTTGTAGTAAATTAGGTATTAATTCTTTACGCTTGGGCGTGATGATATTTAAGTCCAGAAGGCAGATAAAATAGGTTCGCATCTGTATTTAGTAGTGAAAAGGTGTTGTGCGCAGGTGCGTGACGGACGACGTACACTTCTCCGATGCGATCAGTTTTACTGAAAGAATTCTGCCTCGACAATCCCAACCGTCAGCAATATACGCAGCTCCTCTAATCTGCATGCTTTTAATCCAAACAGAAATTTGACGGCCTGTGACGTGACGTAACGGAACGGAATGAACGGAGTAGTGTGCTTCAAGCTTAATGCACGATGCAGAATACACTGACTAACACGTACTTCAAACTGACAATTTCTGATGGGTAAGATTACTAATCCTAATCATATCGAACTATTTGGCCTTGTATAAAACCATCTTTAAAAAAGAACCATGTAGTTCATACAAGCTATATCACACCTAGGCAACCTTATGTAAACAATCAGGTGGTGTTCTACCTTGACTAATTTACGAAGAAAATCTACTGAAAAATGAACTGATTACGTTGAAAAACAAATACATAAAACCTGGAGTTAAAGCAGAAATTTCAGTATTAATGTGATGCTTAGCTGCATAACTAGTTTCACAAGAAATCACTCTTCATGTATTTCCAATCTTCCAAACAATATCTCGGTGTCTAATATTAGGCTAAGGGACCAATTTGAATGCAGCTATAGATAAATGCATGGTAAGACAGCAAGGACACAATTTGTTTGGAAGGCAGTAAACAAGAGTAAACAGATTATATTAAAAATAAAACGACACTTCCAAAATTTAGAATTAAGTCAAGTATCCTGAGTAGATTAAATACGGATGCAAAAATATTTATATTGCCTTTTAGACTTAAACGGAGAATGAAACCTACAACCTTTGATATCAAAGGCCAACGTCTGTTTCAGTATGGCTCAGCAGTAGGACTTCAGCCTTTGGTTTCAAAGATCGTCGGTTCAATTCCCCGCTCAGTCAGTCTGACATATAAGTCTTAAAGGCGACATACATAGGTTTGTATTTAATTAACCCTTCTTGAGCCCATTTGGCGTTCCATCCTGTTTCAATCCTGAGTAGTCAAGAAAGCTGGTGCTATGGCTGGGAGAACGCCGACCATACAAAGTACGAAAAAACAAACTTTCAACTGTCCATCAGACCACTTGCCTTAGTTGTAAATGATGGTTAAACTTAAGAGTTTTATTTAAAAGCATAATTATGTCCTACTTTTCTTCCACAAAATTATATTAAGTCGCAAATCCTTAGAATATTTTTTTTATGTTTGGCTACCCAATCTATAATGGTATATAGCAAAACATGAATTTCAATTTTAAAGCCGATTCTGATTACAGTAACTTTAATGCAGGTCCTCTAAAAACAAACATTGCTGTGTATTATGTGTAATTCAAGCAGTGAATCCATCATGCTAATTTAGTTTAAAACATTTTAGAGTTTGCTCTGTTGAAATTCTACGATTAAAAATAAAAAGAGTGTGTACGGATGCATCTCTTCCTACATCTTAAAATTATCAATTTCTATACACGCAAGCACTGAATCATGCATAACACTCACTTAAAGAGCGAAAGTCTGACCTGGAATTTAAATACTACGGTTATGGGGGTCAGTGACACTGAATACGACATATCTCCAAGCAACAACAAAGTTGAACCAACACATTCTTCAACTTAGACCAGTTTCTTAGTGCTATTTTAAATGTTCCTACCACATATCATTTCTGTAATGCTCACTGTTTAATATAATCACGATGAATTTGGATGAGGAGAAAGACTTAGGCGACTTATTTGTATTATTATTTTTATTTTTAGTCAAGTGGCTGCAGTAAGTTGTTCAAGTAAATAATGTTAAATTTTTTTTTTAACCTGTCAAAAACCTTTTTAAAAAGATCTCGGAGGTAAAGGAGGAAGACAGAGTATCTGCATTAAATCAATCAGTGTTGTTGGGAAACGAAAGAAATCCTGATCTTATCCAAGGAAGAAGCATTGTTTAGCCTTCGGCAGACACTGATAAAAGAAGTGGAGTATACCATGATCCATCAAAACTTGTGTTCCTACACTACTGAATAAGGTGCAATAGCTGCATTTTGAACTTACGTAAAGGTAAAGTTTTTAACGTGGATAACCATAAAACTACATTAGCTGTAAAATACTAGTAATAAATGAAAAAAGACAACGGAACCAACATTGTGAAGCGCTAAGAATGACAAATAAGCAGCAGTAATGATTAAGGCTGTTAACGATACCAATACTGGGTCGAATCGGCTGCCGATATTTGTGTATCAGTATCGGCAACTTCTGCTGAAATATCAATAACTCGGGAACCGTTCGAGATAACGAAATGCGGTTCGCGGCATTTTGTTCAGGGAATCACCGAGTAACTTCCTAGCTTTCTATCAACTGTTGGGTACCATTTTTAAATTATATATTTTCATAATTATTGGACTAAAAATTTTTGATATCGTATCGGTACCAGTATAGACAAAATTTTTAAAACTGGATCGGTATCAAATCGGTAAAGTTAGTAACGGTGCAGCCTTAATAATGACAAAAAAATTTACTTTAACCTTGTTGTAGTCTAGTGTACGTTCGTCCAGATTCGGAGATCTGGAGTTCTTTACGAAGTTGTGTACCGAGGTTTATTCATACGGTAAGTTAGTACCAGTCTAGACAGTATCAAGTCAACAAAGTGGTCTACTACATTGGAGACCCACGTTCCAATCCCAGACTCGCCACAGCGTTCATAAATCGCAGCACGAATATAAGAACATCTCGTACCACACACAGATCTGGCAACTGTTTAAAAATGCATTTATTAAATAATAAATATTTGAGTTCCATTTTAATCTTAAAATGCCCAACAATTATTTGCATTGCATGTAATAATTCAAAATGCAAGCAGATTTTACTTTTCCGTAACTTCAATGACACAATGCCACCTTATTGCGTCACTTGCTGGAGAATTTCCAATTATTCAAACTCAATGCTGCATTTTAATTATTACTCTTTCGTAAGCATATCAATGAATTCAACCCACATTTTATAAAAAACAAACAACACATTTGTCCTTTGTGGCCCATTAAATACTTGAACGATAAAAAAAAAAGTCAACGAGGTGCACTAATTGGAATATTTGTTGGATATAACCAGCCTGATAGTTTATTGAATTTTGTGCTAACTAAAGAGCTACGCTATCCAAAAAAATTATCGAAGCTTGTTTTATTAGTGCTCGTGCAGTGTACGACGTTGTAAGAACCTTTGGTAACAAAGACTAATAAATATAACTGAGTTTACTGCCAATAAGAAATTTCTCGAAATAAGCATCCTAAAATTCTTAGGTGCAGCGCGGAGCTCTGTTTGGGAGGGGCAAACGAAAGGAAAAAGGGATTAGAAGTTAAAGCATTTACGAAGTTCCATAAGTGAGGGTTGAGGCTTAATGGCGCGTCGACAACTTGGTCATTAGCGAGTTCCATAAGTTTCTTATCTATCAGGCTATTTCGCAAAACACAAATATAGTGTGAAGTCAAAATCGTAGGGATAGTCCATGTTGATATCGGTATAATCGGTATTTTTTAGTCGTGGTTTTTTTTTTTTACTATTATTATCGGTATCGACATCGGTATTGTACCGGTTTACCCTTTTTCGGTATCGGATCGGTAAAAACTCGTATTGACCGATCCCTACAAAATCCATATATGCATTGCATGTTGCAAATGCCATTGATTTAGATGCAGTTTGACGTTAATCGCACATTACACTCTTTAAGTATTGCTAAACCGTTTCCAGGAAAACAAATTTACAAATCTAGACAGACAATGACTGATGACTTGTAGATAGTGGCCACTAGAAAAGTCACATGTGCAATGTTTTATTCCATTATAGCCCTATGACAACAAAAATATGGATGTACATTGATACTGTTTATTGCACTTAGTCTGGGTAAGCTGCACGGCTGATTGACGCTAACTCAATTCTGAAGGGTTATAAATAACTTTTCGAGATATCTGAAATGAATGAGTCAGACAACATTTGCTATTGTATGCTTCACAGTGCATTTTTCATCTAACAAAGCCAATGGCCATAAATCATGAGCTCCGCTTTACTGCCCTCCAAGTCACACCTGAGTTGTTGCCATGACATTCATAATTAAGTTAGAAATGTCCGTCATTATGACGTATTTATAAAAATAACAATGGACACCTAACATGTGGTTTAAGCAACCAAGATAGACTGGCTGGCCTCACTTTTTTTTTTAATGGTAATGAAACTAAGTCACTTAACATAATTACTCAAGTAAATCCAATATTCGTTCCCTTACCCGAGCTGAATCATATCCTCCACCCCAAGAGCGCCAAGGTCTTGTCGGCGTTTGACACTTGCAATGTTGTTCATGGTGAACACTTGCGACTGAAAAAGAAAATATTTCCTTTAATTACTTTTAACGAGACAATCGTTCCAGAAAATTACGTACTGGAAGGTTAATTACATGGAATTTTTACACGATACAATTCTCAGAAAAGAAAAAAAATGGTTATACATCGCATCAAAAATTCTGTCATTCCACAAGCTTGCTAATTACAAACACTGTTGCTAGAATATCCGGTAACCACCTTTCGTTTACCTGGAGTATATTCCCCTTCCTAAATAGCAAATTTTATTTTAAATTATAAGAGTACATACCCTTACATTTTACAACAATTTACAACAAAACTTACACTTTGTATTAATTTTTAACACTGTTATTAGACAACACACACCACATAATGCACATTTCACAAGCTACCGATTGTTTTCATTTGAAAGTTTCTCACGAATCCCCTTAATACTAATGCCATTTTTTCCACAAATCAAAAGCACAGAATGGTATTTGCGGGAGGTTACGCCATATTACTATTCAGCGTACTTTGTGTTTTCTTATGCGTAATAATTGGTTTCTAGTAATGAAGAACCATAAACCATAATGTTATGTATATTTGTGCACTATGCGGTTTGGTAATGCCTTTACTCAATAAAATAATTATGCTGTGTTCTCATCCCAAGTGCACACACACAACCACGTTGTAGCCTTAATACTGTTGCACAGAAATACCTCTAACATAGCATTAAGTTTACTATGATTGGAGTTTTGTGGGAACTCTTCATTTTTTTTTGCCAGTCATTTAGAGCCGTGGTAACAACCGGAAACTCAGCAAAAGACAACAGTCATTACGATAATGTACAAATAGGTTAGTGGCCATTTACCAAATACTCCTGGCAGACTTTTAAATACCATTTTCTAGGGTGTGTTAGTGGAAACTTGCAATCACATGGCTGTGTTATTATTTATTCAGGTTAGTTATTGGTTGCAGAAAGCCATAATTTACACAAATCAATACAACACTAAAAGTACAATGCTTTGGAACATAGTTTGGAATAGTTTTCAAGCAAAAATCCTAGGTTCAGTTTCGAAACGTAATTTTAGTGGTTTATTGATATGTACACTTAACAGCATTTCATACAGCAAAAATCCATTCCTGCGAGCGCTGTTCTCTTCGTAGCATTTAGTCCACGTCATTACCCGACTATACAATGAACAACCGCAGTGCTATAGAAGGAACATAATGCAAAACAACACTAGTAATGCTATTCTGTGTGCTACTTCTAGGGGTTTTGAAGACCCCACAGCTTTCTAACCATGACCACTCTCTTCGTTTGCTTCCTATTAGGTCTAGTTAGTTAGGCTTAAATCTACGATCAACCCACCTAACACAAGCAGTCAGCATAAATACACAGGATTTATTATGTTAATGTCAAAGCAACGATTTTCTGGTATTTACATAAAATGAATTGCCATCATTGGATATACTGTAGAACCGTTACTTTGAAACCAGAAAACTAAATTTACATAGGTTATATTGTTAACCCATAACCGCCTGAAAGAACTTTCAGACCCTTTTTTTAGAGTCCATATGGTACTTGGGTCGGTTCTCGGATTCGAACCGGCATTCTCTTGGTTTGGAGCCGACGACGCTGACCACTGGGCTGTGACTGCCCGCTTTGCTCGGGGTCCCCGGGGACCCCTCACAAAGCTCGCGCTGGGGTTATACGTTGAAGGCGTAAGTTCGTATCAAGGCGGTTATGGGTTAGCTGAGGGTTGAGAAAATAATTGATTGCGACCAATAACCCATAACCGCCTGAAAGAACTTTCAGACCCTTTTTTTTAGAGTCCATGGGACTCGGGTCGGTTCTCGGATTCGAACCGGCATTCTCTTGGTTTGGAGCCGACGACGCTGACCATTGGGCTGTGACTGCCCGCTTTGCTCGGGGTCCCCGGGACCCCTCACAAAGCTCGCGCTGGGACTTAGTTTTTCGCTGTTATACGTTGAAGGCGTACGTTCGTATCTAGGCGGTTATGGGTTAAAAGTCTCATGAGTTTATGATGACTTGTGTTTGGAGAGTTGCTCGTAGATCCACTAATAACTAATAGCCACTAATAGTTTGGGAAGAGAATTTGTGACTGAGATCCCTTCTGAAACGTCTTAGATTGATTCCTGTTAGGTCCGTCTAAGTTTATAGAAGGCACCATGAGTTTTATATGGGAATTTCTACTAAATTTCAGCCTAAAATTCAAACTAAACGAAACTAGCTTGTATTTAATTGTTATTTAGTTCAGTTCAGTTGTAATTTAGTTTAGCCTACTTTAGATTTGGGCTGAAAAATGAGAAAAACATTACCAGATAGGATCAGTGGCGCCCTTTGAATATTCGGATGGAACTACTAAGGAAAGAATGTAAAACGTTTCAATAGGGACATTATAGTTACAAATTCTCCTCCCCAACCCTATAAATTCTTGCTAATAAGAAGCAGAAGAAGAGTGCGGTTGAGGTTAGAAAGTCGTGGGTCCTCAGAACCCACTGAAGTAGAGGCACACTGCAGAGCAGCATTGTTCAGTGTCGTTTTAAACTGGTTTCCTGTGGTCAGTTAAGTTGGAAATCAACTTGATGGCTTTAGCATGAGCAAGAGTATCATAAAGGAGACCCCGTAGGGCTTGACAGAGTGTCCATGACACTATTACAAAATGGTCCATCGACCCCATGAGGCCAAATGTAGAATGACTGGTCGTAACCACTTTTGGAATGACCCACGTTAAAAATAAGCTGAGCTGGTTTTACCCTGATAGATAGGTGCGAAAAAATACTCTCGTGCTACAATTAATCCAGGCATAAAGCATCACCGCATGCAACAGAATTTCACGAGCGTGAAGCGGTGAAGCAGATGGCTTTTTTTTCTTTTTCAAGCTAAGGACAACTGGGGTAGAAATCACGTTTTTCGCCTCCTGACTGAACACCAGTTCAAGCATGTATCGGAAAGTTGACGCCTTTTAGCGTTACGTTGGCAAATAAGATTCCAGCGATGTTAAATCAGGAGCCAGGCGACGAAACCCACAGCTTCTCTCCCATACAACCCCGTGGCAGGAGATGGAGTATGAAGGGATGGTTACAACATTTCCGCATTTATTAGCTCCTGTTACACGTGATTAATTTGTAGTGAATGTTGAGTTATGAGGGGAGGGAGAAGCGACACTGTTTAAACAATAAAGAGAGAACCTTCAAATTCTAACAAGTCACTCCTCTTTTAGCTTCTTAATTATGCATCAACGTGCCATCAGAATAAAGTACAAACATGCAGACCCCTACACAGACTTTTACCAATGCAAATACTAGAACAAAAACCAGAGCAAATCTCTAGGAACTACGTTACATGAAAATGGACTGTTTGTAACCCATGAATAGTATACGATGCTTCCCTGTGTTCCAGAGTGTTGGGGTTGGGGTGTGGGCATACACTAGTCATTTTACATATGACACTGTTATACTAATAATACCGTAATAATAAAAGTTATCCCGCACGAGAAAAGGGATTGGTGTCATCATATATTCAGACCACTTTAAAAAAAATACTAGCAATTTTACACAAATAAAAGAATTCGGTCACCGCACAGGATAGAAGGGAAGCTGTTTAAGTTAAAACAACTATTTAAATCTAACAAGAAAAGGAAAGAGATCCAATTAGCGCAAGGTGGCTGTAAATAATTAATCTTTACAATTCTGCAATTGTGTATACCAAAAACAGCAACCAGACTTGTCTCTTGCCAAAGTTGTTTATGACTTGTGTCAAGTTCAGTTGCTCTTCCATATTTAAGCAGCCCATGCTACTGGAGTGCTGTGGGTTTCCAACTTTTACTATGGCGTGTCAATATAAAATTAACTGATAAATACACTTATGTACCAGTCAGTAACTTACCTTTCCACCAATTATTGCTTGTATAGAGATGACTTGACCAGCCCGGTGGAATTCCACCACTTCTCCAGGGATGACATAGCCAAACCCTGGATCAAACCAAACCAGATCTCCCTGGAAATAATAAAAAAAAATTGATGGTCAGTAAAGACTGATGATAACTTTTACACCGTTACAGACAAATGGGCTGAAATAGAAAAAAATGTTCCAAACTCCAACATTGGCTGGTACTATCCCCAAGCTTTAAAAAGTACAAAGATCTGCTGCTGTAATTTTTAGCCCTTGAATACAAAAGGAAGCAAGGACAACCAATCGCAGCTAGCAAAGCACTATGGGTGGTCCTGAGGGTTGATGCGTTCCCAGCCGAAGCTGTAGCTTTTGAAGGATGGGGGACAATTTTACTAGGTAATACTAATAGGAAATCTCTCGGCTCTTTCACATTCGACATGAGCACGAGGCATAATATGGCCTGTCTCTTCCTGATACGAACAGGGATGGCTAAGATCAACATTGGACCGGGGAGTATTTAACTTGTATGCATAGATTTCGTTATTTTTCCTCTAGAGGAACAAATATTTTATCAAAAAAGGTCAAAATACGACATCCAAAATATTTAAAAAGTTCGATTTTCCTCCATCATCGCACAATTTCATACAAAAGACACTCGCAGTCTTGCTAATTTTCGACAGCAATGCTACTGTCATCATCAGGCACTCCAAAGGTAAAATTAGGATCCTGGTCATACTCTTGCTCTTGCCGGATTTTGAAAGATGTTTATATTGGACATCCCAAAATTGCAAAAGTTATTTACACTCCAGATAGGTTAACACACTTTGCTAACAACGCCATCTAGTGGCAAGAAATAGTACTAAAATTGGTAAATCTCAAATTTTTTCATATTATTGTATAAAAATACATTCAATGAAGTTTAACTATGCTTTTCGTATTTACGAGAGTTAAAAAAGGCATATTTTTGTACTAAACAAGAGTAAATTATCTTATTTGCCCTTTAACCGTAGGTTTTGTTTTACTCAGGAGGAGTAGACGTTATCTTTGTTGGTTATCTGCAGCATGCTCTAATATTTCAGACAGCTGGCAGCACACTACTGTTCCACAAAAATGTGCCTTTGGCTGGCTGTAAATGGACACACCCACTAGAGGTACAGTTGTAACCTTCAAGCAAGCATTACTTAAATCGTTTACTTCCTGAACACGTTGCTTCGCATTGCTGTACATTGAACTTTGTCATGCCTTCAGGGTAGTGAAATTGCTTAGGGCAAAAAAATGTTTATTAACAAGGTAAACTGCGCAGTGTCGCCGAATGTGCACACTATTTGCACCAATGAATATGTGGACAACTAAGTTGTAGTATTAAGCATACAACAATATTTGAATTGTGGCCTGTAAGTAATTAGAAAATATCTGTCGACCAATATGATTAGCGCAATCAATTTTGAAATCTACGGTTTCGCTCCCCATTCGTTTCTTAAAAGGTTGCAATTTTTGCCAAAATAAATTAGCTAAAATACTGTTAAAAAAAAAAACAAGAGACACAAAAGGGTTATCTCTGATCATAAAGTCTTAAATATATTAGTCTTATATATATTAAGTATTAAATATATTAATAGATTTTACTGCAATAAGAACAACTATTTTGACAGTATGCACACAAATTACGATGAATCAAAAGTGAAATACTTGAAAGAAAATATGATAAGGTATCAATCAAATACCGACCTTGGAAAATGAATTTGGAAAAAAGAGATTAAATATTATATCCCTAAAATCTTTTAAAACTATGCCAAAAATAATACAGAAACTACTAGTATTAGTAAAGTGAAAAAGGACGTGAAAAAGTGACTGCTTTCTGAAAATATTTCAATTGTATGAATGCATTTGTATTTGTTATTTTTATCATTTAAATGTATTTGTGAAATTCCTGTGCTCGAGTAAGTTGTTCGGCATTATACTTGCTTCATACTTTGCATTATCTCTAGCTATAATATCTCTGCATATCTGCATATCTCTAGCTGCATTATCTCTAGCTGTAATTATCTCTATCTTTAATTTACGATAAGAAAAAATAAAAATTACGAAGAATAAAAGTTCTAGGACCCCCGCAAAGGAAGTTCAAGTACCAATCTCAGGTTTCGCCAAAAAAAATGCGCACAAAATTCAAGCACTTTAAAGGGCTTAAAATTAGTTTTTCCAAAACTAATACAATTTTTCAAGTATTTTTCTAAGACCTACACAATTTTTTCCAAGTATTTTTATTAATCAAAAAACTTAGTCAAACAAGGCTGCACAGCTTCAAAAAGGGCTTAGTTTTACTTGGGACGAGCCAAAAACATCTTTCCAACTACTAAAATATTTGTATGCTGTAAAAAAAAAAGGGGGAAAAGCCAGACGGGGAAAAGTTGTTGTGCGACTTTTTTGGTGTTGTTGTTGTTGTTGTTATTGTTTGTTTTAACTAGGTAAGAAAAGCTGCCTTGGCTCGAATTTCACCCAGGTAACGTGTCTTTTTCATTCGCCTTTAAAATTTTTCTTCCTTCGACTTTTACCCCATCATTTTTTCCAGACTTTGTTCCCCTGATTCGTTTTAACAACCTACTATCCAACTGTTGTAGGCCTAACAGCGTGGCACAACACAATTTAAAAGAGAAGCTTAACCTCAACATTTTACGCCAAACATGCAAGTTATTTATAACAAGATGCAAATTTGTTTTTAGATTGCTCAATGCTAGGGCATTATTTTAAATTAAGACCACCAAAAATTAAATTCAAGGAATTTCAAGGAAGTAGCTAACAATTTCAAGGAATTCAAGGCCTCGATTTTTTCTCAACATATTCAAACACTTTCAAGTACTTCAAGCACCTTGTTCGAGCTCTGCAAACTGCACGAAATCCAAGGACCTTTTGCAGAACCACAATCCTTTAAAAATAAATAGGCCAATTCTATGAACATCAAAAATGACACTTTCAGCAGTCAACATTTCTAAAAACGCCTCCCCCTCCCCCACCCCCATGATGCGAGTGTTTGTAAGGTTTTGAAGCTGTCAGTGTCACTTTCACCAAGAGTAGTTGTTTCAGTACACTTTCTAAAAAAAAAGCTTTGTTTCCTGGCTCCATGTCTTTCAGTTGCTGACTACATTAGGGATGTAGATATACAAGCAAACATTGTCTTCATTCTATTATAACATGTACGTCACTCGACACAAAATGGGTTTAAGGAAAACATCTTTGATGTAATGTAGCCTATTACAGAACATTTTTACTCAACCTTGTCCTTTCATCAAAAACGAAGCAAGTTTTCCTTACAACTAATGGTAACTTGTCGGTGCAGAATGCTACCTATTTAATTTGGCTACAGGAAGTCATTCACAGACGGAGTCTATAGGCATATGAAAAGCCTCGAGTGGGAGGGAGGGGGAGTAGGATCAAGATTTTTCACAGCGTTTTGGAGAGGATTCATCAAAAAGTTGATGGTCATATTTTCGTTTCCTTCCCCCCCTCCCCGGGGCCATAAACAATGACCGTATCTCGTGACCAGAAGTCTCGGGATAGCGCCGGGCCTCATCCACCCCAGGCATTTTCGGGAAGAGAAGGACCCTTGTGAAGCCTCATACTCATGGCGATTTTGGCATGTAAAATATCCTAAGGCATTTCCGATTAGAATTACCTACCAAAATTTTACCTATCGCCTTCTGGGGTTACGGCTTTACTAAGGGCACGTGAAACCTCTAGGTCCAAGGTAAGAGAATATTGTCTTCATAGCCTCCTTGGTCCAAGGAATGCTTCCGGTTGCTGAAAATTATTAGCTCTAACCAGAACCAATTTCGAATGCGGGCTTGAATGGTTGTCAGTAGCTCTAACAAAGTGTCCATTGAAGGCCTCATTCAATGGACAGATAAAGTGATGTCCTTCATGCAAATCTGAAGACCCAACCTAACTGATCTTGTGGATTCAGGGCACGTTTTTGGGAGTCAAAATACAACAAGACTGTGAGGACGGTGTGAGTGAAGGCTTATGGGCTTCTTCACACCGTTTTGTTCAAGTCCAGTCAAGTAGGGAATCAAAGAATTGGCAAGAGTCAGTGGTGCCCACCACTAAACACCTGTGAGGGACTTCCCATCTTACATCTGCTGACAACTAGCCTACCAAAAATAAAACCAAACAAACGGCTGCAAAATATCGAGTATTTTACAAGTTTACAACAGACTTTGAAAACAAAGTTGGAATTTCAGTACAATTATTGCAGGCGTAGTGGCTTGGCGTGTCCGACTCTTTGCATCCTGAGTGTCAAAATAATACTTACTCTTCCAGTAGGTTAGATTCTGGTTAGGGACGGAAAGGCGTTTCATCCTTTTCAAAGCATGGACTTGTATAGTATTGTCGCACGATGTGTTCAAAGCTTCATCATAGTCTATGTTCAAAGTTTCCTTTAGAACCCTTCAAGCATGGACTCGTATACTATCACATTACGTGTTCAAAGTTCCATCACAGCTCCATGTTCCAAGTTTCTTCAGAATCTTCAACCCTTCAAGTCTTTCCTACTTTGTTCTGAATTTAGACGGAGTCGACTGGTCTACAAATACATACGTCCCGTCCAACCCTCTCCAACGTCGGTTGCCATTCGCCAGTTGTCGAGCGAAAATCAACAACTGACGACTTTAACTTAGCTCTGTTAGCCAAAAAGGCGAGTAGCAAATACAGACTGAAACTCAATTAGCGGTATTTCTGGAAGCATATGGATCCATTAGAGACAACCGGTTTGCGGCTCTGTGCTCAGCTTTTATACAATATTTGTTTCTACATTGATACTGTGGTTGAAGAAAATTACACAATTTCGTAAATGCATAAATAAGGATAACCATGCATCACGCAGGACTTATTGGATACATGGCGAGCAGTAATTGAGATAAAGTGACTTACGAAACCTTCGTGTACCTTCAGTCATTGTTTGAGATCATTGTAGAGCCCAAAGTGACTTAAGAAACCTTCGTGTACCTTCGGTCATTGTTTGTGATCATTGTAGAGGCCAAAACCTAAGTCCAGAAAGCCCGAAGGCAGAAAGGGGTGCGACGTGCGACTATGTCGCAGATAATCTGGCACCGTCGCAGACAAAACGTGCCGTTCGCCAATTTTTGACCGATTTGGACATTCCAATACACCATTTTAATCGTCTCGACGAGACCTGTCCGTTGATGGAATAAAGCACTGAAAAGTTATTCAGTAAAAACCAATAAATATGCACATATCCACACGAAAAAACATTAGCTGCTGACAATTGGTGTCGCTGACAGTGGCAGAAAATTCTGCTTTGGGGCCAGAAAGCTGGTATCTAGCGACCGTACCTTTTACAGGACAACATACACTTTTTCTTTTCAGAAAGCAAATACGAAAAGTACGTTAAGAGAAAATAGGGGGAAAAAAAGAAGGAAGGTTGCAGTAAGCTAGTACGTAGGATTATAGCTTGTTATTGTAACATTGCACAATGCAACTATAGTTCGTGTTAATGTAACCTGGTAACAACCAACATTTAAGGTTTTCTTTTTTTGAGTTGGCTAAAGCTTGCGACAGTCAAAACTTCAAAAGGCAATTTATTCATCAGTTTTGACAAATAAAATTCTTTAATTTTGTTACAGATAGTTGTTCCATTTTGGAATAAACAAATTTAAAGTTTTTCCCCCCATTTCAATTTAACTTCATTCAGATTTACGTTAATCGTTGCTTGAAAGAAATTCTTTAAAACAATAGGATGGTCTTTTAATTTTTATGCATGTAAATGTTCATTTTTTTGTTCAGTACAATACTAGATTTGTAATTTTCCACTTTAAACAAATTTTTACAATATTGTTTCACATTTTTTTGTAATTTCGACAGCGTGTAAGCAGGCGTAAAACCACATAATTCAACACCATCAATTAAATGAGGTCGAGTACATGTTATATGTTTTCATAAATGAACTTTAGTTTTAGCCATGGGGATAAAATAAGTGTAGTGTGTAATTATGTTGTCAAACTGTAGAATTTAGATTTGAACCATTAACAAAAATGTAACAAAGCAACAGAAAAAATAAATTCTGTTTCACAGTATTATAGAAGACAGCAAAAGATGGGTGTGGTAGACAAATGCGACATGTTGTTATCGTTATGTTTTGACATTAAAAAAGAATGAATAAAAGTTTAAGAAAGATTCACATCAACAACTGAGTCTTTCTTACACTTTGAACGCCATTGCCATTAGAATACTGGAATCATGACAATGGAGTTCAAAGTGCAAGACTATAAGTGTAAGTAATATGTCTGTAACTACCAAAGGTATTTTTTTTTAACTTTCTGAATAGCTAAATACAACAATAAACCAGTTGCATAAAAATTTACACTTGCTAGCTTTCTTTACGTAACAAAGGAATAATTACGATTATTTTTGTATAAAGGGAAACCTCTTTTGCCCCCCCCCCCCCTTTGTAAAACTCTGCCCCTCCCCTTACTAGCATCCATTTGCCTTCTATTAAGATGTCTATTTTAAAGGTTAAAAGAGCCTGTTCGTCTACACGGACATAATAATAATAATAATACTAGTTTACATTTTTTATATTTTCTTCTTTAATTATAAATAATAATTTTATTTATATTTTGAAACAGCACGAAGCTCATGAGTATCTGCCAGACAACCAAAGGTTAAAACTTACAGCACTTAAAGTTACAAATGTCAGGATTTAAAGGGACATTCCTCCCAGCGCCATTTTCTCTATCCTCCACATCAAGTACGGCCTCAAAGGTCTATTTACTTTCTTTTCAAGTTTCCCTTGTAAAAACTCCGTTTCACTTGTTAAAAATCCGTTTTAAAATGTGGTGTCTGCGAGATTTTCTGTCGAATATTGGGGAACTATATTTACTGTATCCTGCACGTATATGATTCTTTGTGCGCCTACAATAACCTTGAAGTTTCATCTGTGTGTGCGCATGTAGTCCCCTGTAGCAGAATCACAGCAACGAGCGACGCTACGTCGCAGTACGATTTATCCTGCGTTTTTCTTTCATGATCTTCATTTTGCGATAATTTCGCCAAAAATCGATCTATTTTGACGTTCAAATACACCATTTGAACCGATTTTTTCGAGAGTTTTTTAATGGTGCTGTTCTCAAGACGAATTGGTTGGATCGTTCTCAAGTTGTTTAGCAAAAACAACCTACGAAGGGTCTTAAAAAAAGGTTTTGGGGGAGTAACTTGTTCATGAACCCAAAATGGTCAACTGAAAATTGTGCACAATGTAAAATTCCACCTTCACCACCTACCTGCAGACCACAGACACCTTCCACCTCTACACAGACCGTTTTTGGTTTGTAAAAATCCAGCTAAAAATATTCTGCTTCTGGGGCATGTACTAATTTTAATCGTTTGCTAATAATTACTATGAAATCAAAAATCTAAAAGACTAATGCGGTAACAATTAAAATTAATTATGCCAATAGATCGTCAAAGAAAAATTATAATATACTAGCCCAAAAAATTGTAAATTGTGATGTTAAAATACGAAAAACATTCCGGTTTGTGACGACAAAGCAATTTTTAACTTGATGCTGTTTCGTATACTGTTCCCAAAGCCAACTGAGATAGTAGCTGCATTCATTCCTCGCTGCAAGGAATGCAGCTACTATTTCAATTGACCTTGGCGATGGTAACATGCATGGAAGCGATCTGCACGTGGCTGTTATAAGGCAGGCGGAATGTTATAAGGCAGGCGGAATGTGCCTTTAACATGCTCAGTTCATTAAAACACACACCAATAAATGTGTAACACAATCAGATAAATTTTACAGATGCAGTTAAAATTATGTTGGCAGAAAATAAAAGGCCAACTTTATAAAATAAAATTGATCCACAATTTTAAAATAAAGCTGTATTCAGTTAAGATTGAATAAAACTAAAGATATATACAATTAAAATATTATAAATTGAATTAAAACTAACCAACTTAATGGAATTTTTAGGTCGGAAATGACAAAAGCCAACATTTTTTTTTTTTTTACAGAATTGTCATGTCAGTATAAAAAGTGTTAAACTTAAACAGAATTTCGGGAATGGTGAATTCCCTATTTCCCTGTCCCTAACTATTCCTACAATTATGAATCATTAATAATAATAATAATAATAATAATAATAATAATAATAATAATAATAAT
>JAHWFP010201423.1:0-11726 GCA_023313725.1 Lithobius niger | reverse complement strand
ATAATAATAATAATAATAATAATAATAATAATAATAATAATAATAATTTATTCAGTATAGTATACAGAAGGAGCACGAAGCAATAAATGCCCGTATGTGCACTGAAGGGAACAGACAAAAACAAGAACAAAAAACAAAAAAGATAAATTCTAATTACTTAAATTTATTTACATGTTTGTTAATTTTATGTTAATACACATTGCCAAGAATAAGGACTATCTTCCGCAAAATATCCAGCTTTTTATCTGTTTTCTCATTAAGTGTGTACTAGTGATGTTTCTGTGGCTAAGTGGAATGTCATTAAAAATCTAAGGAATAACAAAACTCATTCCTCTCTTGCCATAAGAGTTTCTCCATACTGGTGTCTGGAGCCAAGCATTATTAATCCTTTGTGGTCTATTAACAGGTATTTTATTGCTATTGCTATGGTAAAACTTTGTGATGACACTGTAGGTGAATAATTGTTTAAAAGTAAATATTTGGTTTTCTTTAAAAATTTCCGACGTTGTTTTGTCAGCTGTATTGTTAAAAAGTGCTTTTGCTGCTTTATTTAATGTTTTTTGAAGTCTGTTTAATAAGTTATCCGAGGTAGATCCTATGACAATACAAGCGTACCTAACTTTAGAAAGGATCCAGGCTTCATAGAGTGCTTTTTTCACTTTTCTATCAATACAACTTCTAATTTTGTAGAGTAGGGGTATTACTTGTCTAATTTTGTTAATCAAGTTTTCAACATGGTTGTAATGTTTCCAGTTTTCGTCAATTTCGAGCCCTAGGTAAGTAGTTTTGTCCACTTGTTTAATTTTGGTGCAGGAGCAGTTCATATTATTGCAATCATTTGCATGTAAATAAACAACTAATTTTTCTCTGCACATGTGTGAAGTTGTAAAATGCATAAAGTAGGTTTTTTCTGGGTTGATATAAAGTTCATTTATTTTGAAATAATTAATTATTTGATTAAAATCTGTTTGCAGATTACGTAGCATGGTATCTTGTTTATAATTGATTGAGATCATACAAATATCATCTGCATACATTGTTAAAATAGTTTTGAAATCATTACTCACAATATCATTAACGTAAACCAAAAATAGTAAGGAGCCCAGTACGGAACCTTGTGGAACCCCATAATCCACATCTTTCCACTGACTCAAGTTGCTCTCGATTTTAACACAGAAGGTTCTGTTTGTTAGATAGTTCATTAAGATATCTAGGCATTTACCTCTAATGCCGTATTTGTAGAGCTTTTCAATCAAAATATCTTTATCTAAGGTGTCAAACGCCTTTTTAAGATCTATGAATATTGCACCAACATGTTTACCTTCATTTAGTGCACGGCTTATCTTATCATTGATGTGTATCAGGGCATCATCAGTGCCCTTATGTTTTTGAAAGCCGAATTGCTGCGTATGTAGGACGCTAAATCTGTCAAAGAAACCTAAAATTCTACTAGCAAAAAATTTTTCAACAATCTTGTTTAAAACAGGCAGCAGAGAGATTGGCCTATAGTTAGCGCAATCCTGCTTATTTCCTTTTTTAAAAATGGGTCTTAACACCTGCTTTTTCATGTTTTTATAATAATAATAATAATAATAATAATAATAATAATACACTTTTTAACTATCATAAAAGATTCATGGAATAGGGCAATAAGCAACCTAACACCACTCCAACACAATTTAAATTTAATAGTACTTTGTCAAGGACTCCCACCGAGACTGCACAAACAGCAACTTCAAGAAGTGAGTTCCAAGCATTTGCTGCTTCATTGCCATAAAGCTCAAAGACGAAAGATTTAGCATTAAAAAAAAAGTTATTGCTGCTACTTTAGACACACATGAGGCAACTGAATTCTAAATTGGAAATTATTCCTGTAAAACATTACATGTACCATCGTATTATCGTGCATCATAAAAAGAAATAAGTTTTGTTTTTAGAAAACACGAACCCAAATTGGGTAATTTGTCCCACAACGATGAGAGGGAGAATTTAGCTGGAAAGATCCAAGCGAAAAACCCAGGATCTTTGACAGTCTACAATTGACAAGAGCACGAGGCACTGCAGGATCCTGAGAGAAATGAAATCGGGTGATAATAATAAAAACAGTCCGTGGATAGCTTAGGATGAAAAAGACCCAGAAAACGAAAGTCAATCTGGGATAGAAATGTCAATATATGATTTGGGGGTGGGTGAGTGGATGACCTGGGGGAAGACAAGGCTGGTTTAAAACAAGTTACTGAGAACATTCAACGATGTGTTTGTTTTTAAAACCTCCTTTATATCGAGATTCGAAAAACTAACTTTTCATTTTATTTTCATTCAATTTCACAAATGCACTGTTCCGAACATGCCCCCATCTGACACAACCAATACGTTTTGAATTGTATTTTTCCTCTAGTCTGATGAGTGGGTGTTTTTCCGTCTTGCCTCTCCTCGACTGAGCCTCGTAAATTTATGGCCACTTCCCTCTCGAATGCTCGAAAATTAACCCCCTCCCCCAAACCCTACTGCCACCACCAGCGATAAATAAGCCCGGTCCCCTAGATGGTTAATTTTTTATATTCCAAAATAAAGAATTTATTTGCTCGAAGTCGGTCTGCGTGTGTATATCTATCTATTCAATTCACAAACTTCCCAAATTTTTCTAAAAATGAACATTATAGAGCTATTCTTCAAGCTTCTTCGGTTAAACTGGCCGATAATTAAGGTGGACTGGTTTTGACCCAAATTCCTCAACAATACCAACGCAAGTGGCTGGCCTTCATTTCGTCAGGGAGTAAAATAAAACCTCTCATTTTACAACTACAATTTTAGCTAATTACGAATCATCAATCAGGGCAGACAAGGAAAATAATAGGATACAATGAAAGAGAATGTGGCAAGAACGGGTCAAGACATTCAAAAACTCGATGGTATCTTCAAACTCGGCTCTAACATTTCGACTTTAAAGATGTGGGACCTCATTAAACGGATGTGGAAAGGACAGTACGTTTGATATTTTGTGATCACGTTAACTTTAACACCGTCATGACTATGGCTTTGACGACAATGATTATTTAAACAACTAGCTGCTCATGGCTTGACACATGACAGTCTGGTAAGAAGCCATGTTGTCACAATGTCCCGTTTGTAGTCGCATTGATGCTTGTTTCTGCTATGTTGGGGGCCCAGAGGTTGATTGGCCGTCAACCTTTACCAATGTCGGTCGCCACTCGCCAAACGGCGAGGAAAATTTAGCAGTTGGCGACTTGGTTTTCCCCTAATGCTTAAATTGTCATATCTCGGGAACCGTATTAGCTAGAAACAAGCGGTTTGCGGCGTTGCGTGCAGAATTACAAGGACTCTCCAACCAAGTGTGGAACAATGTCGTTAGCTCCTATAGTTGATTGGAGAGCTAGATTAATGCAAACAATATTTAAGCATTAAAAGTATAGTAGCACAACTGCTAAAATTGTTCCTATATGGCGAGGAGGTAATGGACAATGGCGAGTGCATTTTAATGTCTACCGGCCAAATGGCGAGTGTCACACAATTCACATTCGTGAAGGTTGTTGGCCGTAGCTTTCCGTGAACAATACTTGCCGTAGTATTTATTTCGGTTGTTACTGACTCTTACAACTAAATGACATTAACCTTCAGATACCGGCCGCTCGCCCATTTTCACTAGTACCACGCAAAGAATGAACATGCTCCCTCTTTTCCACTCATGCCGCGAAAAAAAAAGAACATGCTCACACTATCACATTATTTCAACTAAGTTGGATTGGTGGCCACAATGACTGCCTTTTTCGGTTACTGCACTAGCCTATACTCTGGCCTAAGTGAATCATGTGTACAAATAGATATCACGCACTTGTCGCAACTCAAACTACGACCACAGATTACAAAGTTAACTGGATCTTGCCTCTTCCTAGCCTATGCGGGGTCCTGGCGGGAGTTACGGTTACTAATACCTCTCACAATGCTTTGCCTTCGTTATGCTTACAGGGTAAATTATTAGCAGAGGTATTAGTAGCCGTAACTACCACCAAGACCCCGCATTGACTTGGAACAGGAAAGATGCGATAAAGTTAACTTGCTAATCTATGATACGGCGCTCGTCGTTCTATGAACTAATTGCTTGGCAACATCCTACGTTTGTTTAATTTGCTAAAAATATAAATAAATATGCCCTGTTTTTAAAAAGGACTATTTTTGCATTGACAGAACATGGGAAGAAGACTGAAGGATGCATGATGTAGGCGTGTAACCAGATGCATTCTAATCGTACAATATCCTATTATTAACAACTTCCATTAAGTTTGAACTTTGATATCCATCTTTTATTAACAAGCATAGACGCACACTGGTGTTTAGTAAATGCCTAATGGCTATTCATTAAGAATGAATATTAGATGCCTTATTAGCCCTATGAAAGTTGATATGGCCACCCAAAACCAAAACTGGTACAAAAGAAGCCGCCAAGTTTCCAAAACGGTTAATCCTATTAGCCAGCTTAATCGCACCAAATAATACTTTGGATATTAAATGAAAACTTATAGTTTGCTACCGCGAGTAGCAATAGTGTAACTTTCGAAGTATTAGTCGGTGCGATTAACTTGGCTAATAGGATCAACCTTGGTGGCCTTTTCCTGGTTGAATGATATCAGTAACTTTGGTAACTTTTAGTAACTTGGCAGCTTCTCTTACACCAGTTTTTTGTTTTAGGTGGATACCACAACTTTCATAGGACTATATAATAATGCATCTGATATTCAATACTAATGAGTTTTGAAGAACCAGTAGCCATATACTAAAAACCAGTGTGCTTCTATTAGAATTGTAGTAAAGTATAAATATTCGGGGAACACAGGGAACGGAAAGCTGGACAAGAATAATGCGGAATTTTCTACCGATTAGGAATTATAACATTTTAACTAGGGATGGGTCGATGTAGCTTTTTTGCCGATGTACCGATACCGATTACTGTCACAACGGAATGCCGATAACTGCCGATATAACACTAAATAATAATTATTTTGCAAAAAATGAAAGTGTGATACAGTTTCTGCTGCCGACGTACTGTAAGAAAAAAAAACTTATATTTAACAAAACCTCATAAAAATATAAAAGAAAATTAAAAAGTTCAAATACAAAGCTCTTTTTCCCTGCAGCTATTTTCTCCAGACTTTACCCCATAAAAAAAAGTGCACACAGCCAAAAATCGAAATACGTGAAAATGTTGGTATTAAGTAATGAACAGACGAGCACTTTATGATATATAAGTCCTAAAATACCAGCAAGCAGCAGTTTTTCTATTTATTTACAAGCCACATTTGTTTAAAACTTTAAGTTAAATGGTTTTAAATACATAACTTCAGAACGGGTGGAGCTAACAACTTGTGGTTGGCCCCATTAGAAAGCTGGCGAAAAAAGGGTTAGAATAGTGTATTTGAATGTCAAAATCGGTCAATATTTAGCGAAGATATTGTCGTTTCCGTATACGCCAAAAAAAGTGTGGCGCATATTTGATCCAATACGGTATATCGGCACATCGGTGGTGGACATCGGCGGTACCGATATATCGGAAGTAAAAACTGGCAATACCGATATGAATCCGATAATCGGCACAGCAATTCCCTAATTTTAACAGACATACAAGTACACTAGCAAGGGCGCCTCTACGTTGGGGCTATCGGGGCTCAAGCCCCCCACCCAAGAGGCTGGTTGCCCTTTTTTACGCATAAAAAAAATGTTGGGAAAGAATGCTGTGATCGTAAAATGTTAAAAACGCAAGCTTTTCTTTCTAACATGGCAAGAGATGGAGTGGAGACTTCTACCCAGTGCATATGTCACGTGATTTCATGTCGTTGATTACCTTTTTGCCCTATTGATTGATCATTTTGCTCTATGATTGCCCTTTGTGCCCTTTTGATTGACCTTTTTGCCCTTTTGATTGATCATTTTGGCCTTTCTGAGTTTTCGAGCCCACCCCTTTTTGCCGTTCTGCGGGCGCCCTTGTATGCAATACGCCTCATGCCAAGGTTTGGTTTTCTTACAGATGCTTCAGGTAGAAAAAAATAGGTAACAAAATGGCAAAATCTGGAACTCTCCACGGCAAAGGGAAAGAAAGAATTGTTGTGGCTATGTAAAACAAGGATGTATACATGAACCGTTGGCGAACACGTAACTATAGGGATGGGCGATGTTGCGATATTATCGCGATTTGCAACACACGCGATAGTGTTATCGCAACGATTTTCGTGTTTTGCGATCACCGCAGCTTTGAGCTCATTTCGGCTGTTTCCAATCGTTGTCGACAATTTCGCTAAAAATTGACCGATTTTGACGTTCAAATACACCATTTTAATCGTTTTTTCTCCAGCTCTCCAGTGGTACAAGTCAAAAGTCTCTAGTTGCACCCGTTCTGAAGTTATTTCTAATAAACCATCTAATCTACATTTTTCAACAAACATGGCCTCCAAATGGATAAGAAAAATTGCTACCGGCTGCTGATTTTAACAGGACTAATGTTACAACATAAAGTGCTTGTCTGTTGATTAATTAATATCAACATTTTCACATCTTAACAAGTCACTTAACTGTGCAGAAAATGCTCGGATTATGTACACTGTTTTTTTTTTTTAGGTAATGTCTTTTTTGTGGGTATGGCTTTGCTGGCGAGTGCGGCTTGTATGGTATTTCAAATACTTAAAACATTTGAAAGCACTTAATTATTTTGAATAAATAAAAATGATTTTTTCTCATAATTTTGTATTAACATGACACTAAGTAAGCCTGTTATGTATGTGCATTGAGCCCTAGTCGTAGTATTACCGTAGTAGGTCTAAACATGTAGCCTATAGTAAGTGGGCTTACGGTAGGAATAGAGCTGTTATGACCATTTGATCAAATTAAGAAAGCTTGGCCTACACCTTGTAAAATATCGCAATAATCACAATTATCGCATATCAAGGTGCTGCAACAATCGCGTATTCGAAATTTCATTATCGCCCATCATCCGTACACGTACAGTGCATCAAAGACTGATCAATCCCTTCAGAGCTGGTAGATAAAAGCAAGAATTTATAGGGTTGGGGAGGGAGGAGAATTTGCGACTGAGACCCATACTGAAACGTCTTACAGATACATTCGTATTAGTCCAGTCTTAGTTTATAGAGGGCGCCACGTGTTTTATGTGGGAACTTCTACTTAGTTTTTAGCCTAAAATTAAAATAAACTAAACGAAACTAGCTTGTATTTAATTATTATTTAGCCTAACCAAGTTGTAATTTAGTTTACTTTAAATATGGGCTGAAAAATGAGCAAAAAATACCAGATGGAACATGTGGCGCCCTCTGAAAACTCTAATGGAACTAATTGGGACGAATCTAACGTGTTTCAATAGGGACTTTTTAGTTAAAAATTCTCCTCCCAAACCCTATAAATTCTTGATAAAAGTTAGTCACACAATGGACACACAAGTCCATGCTCAATTTTGTTTTTCTAGAAGAAATGGATAAAATGTCTTGCTTAGCCAGAAAGAACTTTTGTTTAGTCTTTTTCCCCTTCATTCCTGGAAGAAACCTGCCAACCCTGCAACACACTTTGCTGAATATAAATGAAGTTGACCGTATAAAGGCCTTCTGAGATAGAGACTTGGTTAGTGAACTGGCATCACAGAATAAGACGTTTCACCTATTTCTTTCTAAAGGTGAAAAAGTTCATGGTTATAGTTTTCTGGAGAAAACTGACGAAAATGTTGCTTAAAAAGGGGACGTTAGTACATGTTGACCTCATTAAAAACCAGACATACAAGAACGCATTAGCAAGAGTGATAGTTCCCTTCAGATATCAATACAATTTTCAGAACCTAAAAGGTAAAGAAGTCCAAGATTGTAGTCTTCTGGAAGAAATAGAATAAACAATTTTGCTCCCTAAAAATTGTCTTTATGAATGTCAACTCAGTCAACTAATTGTTCAACAGTGGCGATGTAGTAAATCCTGGACTTGGTTCTTCTTCAGGCCGAAAGATTGTTTACACTCTTTACAAGTTTTCACACGAAAACACATAACACTCGAACACATCTTCAAAGTTGCAGATGTTGTTTGGTTTTGATTTTTATTATTTTATTGCCCCTGTTGTGACTTGGCAACGAAACTCAAACCCAAACGACCACTGCAACTTTGAAGACAATACGATGTAGTAGTGTGTGTTTTCGTGTGAAAACGTGTAAATAAATAGTGTAAATAAATCTTTCGGCCTGAAGAAGATCCACGTCCAGGATTGAAAATTCGACGCTGGTGACTAAATAGTTGAGTGAGTTGACGTTTATAAACACTATTTTTATCATCAAACCTCAAAGTAAAATACCAATTTTTAATATTGCTTCCTGACAGAAAGAAAAAAAACCTGGAAAACTCCATGTCCATATTTTCACTCTTGGAAGAATTCCCCTGCAAAAATCTTACAAAACACCTGGCCGAACATACTGGAAACCGAAAGTCGAAAAGTAATTCTTTCTAATAGCTACCGGTTGTTAAGTGTCTACTTGGTTGTTGAACTAGCAACGTAAAATGGCCGTTCCAAATAATTCTTTCTCATCTGTCACGTTAAAGTACTTTTGACAGACACCAGGTAGTCGTCTAGCAGCTTGTCGTGACACACATTCTTGAGCATGCACCCACCCACGTAATGAAGACTAGTCAGGCATGGCATCACAACCTCATTAATATTCACAAGAGGGAGAGGTCGCAAGACGTAATATTTTTTTAATCCCACCTACTAAACATGAGGAAGTACAAGGAAGCAACCATGAACATTGAACTTTACAAAACGAGCAAAAAAAGAATCTTCGAAAGTTTGATTTTCCAAAATCCATTACTTTAAAAAAAAAATACCATGGAAAAAGAAAATAATGTGCAGACTCAAAAAAACAAAACAACCAAAAACAAAAAAACAGATTGATCAGTCAAGGAGAACGTCCAGTCTGTTTTCAGGGGTGGCCATGTTCTAAAATAAATTTAGAAGGAAGGCCCCCGAGGCATTGCGGCTCCCTTACTGGGGTTTAGACAATCTTGATATGGACAGATAAATGCGAATGAAAACCTATTTACGTTGCCTTTTGGACTTAAATGTCAGACTGCCTGAGCGGGGAATTGAACCCACGACCTTTGCAACCAAAGGTCGTGGGTTCAATTCCTCGCACAGGCAGTCTGACCATTCAAGTCCAAAAGGCTACGTAAATAAGTTTGATCAGTATTTATTTAACCGTTCTCGAGCAGATTTGGCTTTCCATACTGTTTAATTGATATGGACAGAATGGGAATCGCGCATGCGTGCGGGAAAGGTAATGATAAGAAACTAAGAGAGGTATGGGGACAATCGCCATTGGATTCTATTTTTCATTTAACAATATAGCAGCTATCCAGAACATCTGTGGAGCAAACAATTCCACAAAAAAAAATACATCGACAGAAAATGCAAAATTAACGTAGCTCCGAACCTAAACGGTACTTACATAAAACTATTGAATAAAGAAGAAATTACAAGGTAAAGCGTAAACGAAGCAAGCAGTCTGCATTAAAGACTGGCCTTGTGAGGAAACACAATACACTAATCTGAGAGGAAAAAATAAAGAGGACAAGAAGCAATGTTGCTTCCCCCCCCCCCTTGTGTGTATGTTTGTGACCTCTAGTTCACCACTGAGAAAGATTGAACAGCTACTAAGCTCGGCTGGAGCCTATAGCCAGAACCCGCCCCGGTAGCACATTGGTTAGAACGCCCGGCTAGTAGGCGGGAAGTCTTGGGTTCGAGTCCCAGTCAGGGCAGTTGTCTTTTCTTTCTTTTATTGTGTATTGTGTTTCCTCACAAGGCCAGTCTTTAATGCAGACTGCTTGCTTTGTTTAAAACTATTGGTTAATATTTCCGGATAACAACATACCATTTTCCACTAGTTCCAATTTAAAAATTTGGTGAAGCATCCAGTGTAATGTGTATGTGTACCATAATGTAAAGGCAGCTATACTAGAGACCGGCTACTTCATGTAACACCCGGCTATAATTAGAGACTGGCTACAATTGAGGATCCGGCCACAAATACAGGATGTACAGTAATTGAATTCTGAAGATGACAGTTACTCGGCCGAGCGAGATCCTGTAATACAGTAATTCATTTTCTATATATTTACAGGAAAGAACCTACACCATTTCCTCCCAGTGCTCCACAGGGAAGTGCTTTACTGCTCCATTTCCTCCTATACCTGCCCGGTGTTCCACGGACAAGCGCTCTGCTCCTCCACTGTCTCCGATGTCTGCCCAGTGCTCTACCTCAAAATCCCCCCCCCCCCCCCATCACCACTACCCCTAAAATATTTCAGAAATTTCATGTACCAAAAGCTCCCTTATCACGAAATTTCAATCAAAACGGAGAAAAATTTCGGGCGTTATCGTTTTTCCAAATTCCCCAAAATCCGAATTCAGTGGAGTATGTGACCTCGCTCCCTTCGCTCGCTCCACCAAAATGGGTGTCATCACTATACTACAACAATTATAATCAGGGATGAAAGTCATTCTTGGTTTAAAACGAGGAAAGCTGCCAGCTTTATATATATTTTTTAGGATTTTTAATGCATATTTAGGTTGCCAAGCTAAAAAAAGATGAGGAAATCGACTGAAACAAGGATTGCATGCTTTCATGCCAGGGAATCGCTACTGGGTTTTTTTTATTTCCAAATTTAACAAAACCACATGTTGTACCAGCAACTCATTGAGTTCCGTGAGTCACAGGTAGGGTGTGTACAGAGTATGCAGAGTTTGAACAAACTATGTTACCGTTTTTTGTCGACGTTATTTAACAGTTTGTGAATTTTTTTTATAATCATTATTTTCAATGAAAGGTTTGCCTCCCGATTTGTCTAACCTGAAGTAACTACTAATGAAAGACAGAAAACAATTCCGAAGACCAGTAAAATCAATACCATACAGAAATACGGAAGCATTTAGGGCCACGACGGAAACCATGGCTGAATTTGTTCACTTTAACATTCAGAGCACTGGGCAGAAATCACGTCGCAGAGGGTGAAACAGTCACTACGTTTACATGGCCACAACAAAGCGTATTTTAACGATGCGCTTTGAAAGAAATGCACATCAAAAAATGACACCTGTTTAGTGTTTACAAAATACAAGACCGCAACTAAAAGCCATACCGCTACACGTTCCATGCTACTCTACCCCCTGCATGTGGCAAACTAGGTCAACTTAGACCCAAGTAACCAAACGTATGCAAGTCTTTGTGGTCTTCCTAGTCATGTACGCTTATTTTCAGTTTATTTACCTAAAATTCGAGTGGCACCAGCACAAAATACGTGGCCGCCGTAACTGTGTCCGCCATTTTTACCAGGCGTTCACCAACGTCTCAATGCGATTGCGAGTGTTTACTGTACATGAATAAAGACGATGCGATTCAGACGGCCGATCCACCTCTGTGAAGCGCTTTGGGTCTGTATCGCCTGATGGGAGAAAGCGCCATGAATGCGCACGGAAGCGCACGGAGGCGACGCGGACTTGATGCACATCCCTCTGAAGCGCTTCGAAGTGGTCATGTAAACGTAGTGAGTAAACAAGTACCCAAACTTTAACAGTATTCGTCGTCATCAGAGGAGTTCCTATTCCGTTTTATGTACAACCTTGAGTTTCCTATTTGGAGGTAAACAAGACCGACCACCTGCGAATAAAAAAAAAA
>JAHWFP010201421.1:39680-57775 GCA_023313725.1 Lithobius niger | reverse complement strand
ATAGGGTTCCATGGCTGGTTCGATTTTTACTGTTAAGAAAGACTTGTGCACCAAATTTATGTTTTCTGCAAAAATGTGTTACTCCACTTAATTATTTCTGCCCAGTGCTCTACAATACTAATTGCTCTGCTGACGAAAATACTGCAGTTGCATCAAAATCGTGTTCAAAAGGTCCTGGTCGGTGTTAATACCTATATTTTAAGCTATACAAATTGAAAATCGGTTCATTGGTTCGATCTCTAGGTAAGGGCAAAATTTCTAGCCCATTTGGCTTTCCATGTCAAGAGTATTGTAGTTTCATTAAAACAGCATGCGAAAGACCCTTGGCCTTGTCTATACCTACGTTTTAAGCTATAGAACTTGAAAATCGGTTCAGTGGTTCGATCTCCAGGTGAGGGCAAAGAGTCCCAACAGCAACATTAATGATTTTTGCCCAGTGCTCACTATAATAATTGTTCTGCCAACGAGAATACTGCAGTCACATCAAAATCGGATTCAAAAGGCCCTGGTCGGTGTTAATACCTACATATTAAACTATACAAATTGAAAATGGGTTCATTAATTGGTTCGATCTCTTCGCAAAAGCAAAATTCCTAGCCCATTTGGCTTTCCGTGTCAAGAATATTGTAGTTACATTAAAATAGCATGAGAAAGATCCTAGGCCTTGTCCATACCTACGTTTTAAGCTACAGAACTCTAAAATCGGTTCAGTGGTTCGACCTCCAAGTGAGGGCAAAGAGTACATTAATAATTTCTGCCTAGTGCTCTGCAATAATATTTGCTCTGCCGACTAGAATACTGCAGTCACATCAAAATCGGGTTCAAAAGACCCTGATCGGTGTTAATACCTACATTTTAAGCTATACAAATTGAAAATCGGTTCATTGGTTCGGTCTCTAGGTGAGAGCAAAAGTTTTAGCCCATTTGGCTTTCCGTGTCAAGAATATTGTAGTCATATTAAAGTAGCCTGCGAAAGGCCCTAGACCTTGTCCGTACCTACGTTTTAAGCTATAGAACTTGAAAATCGGTTCAGTGGTTTGGTCTCCAGGTGAGGGCAAAGAGTCCCAACAACAACAAGAAATGGCCATACTGTGGACGCCGAACGGTTTGATTGCCGTCATTAAAATGTGTAATAGTGAAATAGTTGCGACACGACCCCAAATACCGAATTTCGTTGGTCTATGTCAATTCTGGCCGAAACTGTAGGAGCTCAAAGTTTGACGTTTAACATGAAGTTCATGCTGAGGCCTTGATAAGTCATTAAATCCTTCCTACTACCGAAGAAATTTTTATTTATAGCAACTAGCTGGCTGCCCCTTCTGTCACAAACTGCCTGCACTGTCTCGCTTTCTGTAGGAAGCATTGTTCACACTAAGATGCATTTGGCTGACTAACTAGTTTTATTTATTTATTTATTTATTTATTTATTTATTCAGATGTAAAATTACTATTAGAATGATTAACTGCATTTCATCAACCACAGCACACTTAAAAAATTTAGGGTCATTTCAAGGCTTCGATAATAATAATCGCTTGTCTAATACTTCAAAAGTCACACTATGACCAAAAGTTAAGCAAAACACACTGATTTGACTAGCGAATTTTTGGGCTGATCACATTGTTCACTATTTGTCTTTAGCCTTCATCAGGTACACAGGCTATCAATATCCATGTGCCTCACGAAGGCTGACGACAAATAGTACTGTACATTTGTGATCAGCCGAAAATCCGCTAGTCAAATCAGTGTTTTTTAATTAACTTTTGGTCATATCGTGACTTTTGAACTATTCGATCTGTTCCAGACCAAAGTAAAAATGAGCCTGTCGGCGGCATACAAAAAAACAATCGTTGAATTATGGTTTTACAAATTTAATGCTTTTCAAGGCGAAAACGAACCAGTTGTGTGGAATTACAACCCTGTAATGTCAAGCTAAATCTTTTTAAGTACAAAAATTACTCAAGTTTTATCTTCTAAATACATTAACATATAACATCGTAAAACAGTTAAAGGTATGAAACATAACATTAGTTCTAACTCCAAACAGCAATTTCATACGAAGACACTTGGGGATGGTCCGTAATAAGCTTACTTCTAAATCTAGGCACCAAGCTAACTTTAAGGCTGGGCCAGGTACAGTTGCTGTATTTCCACACATAATAGCAGTTCGAAGAATTGTTTTGCAGTTTCTTGACATTGAGTTATTGACATACTGTGAAGAACTAATTCAAAAATTTACACAAACACAACCCACACTTGAGTTTTACCCTAGTCTGGAGTATGCTGGTAACTTTTGAAGTTAGCTTGTGACTGTGTTTAGTGTTGTAAACTGGTAAAAAAAATATTTTTCTGAAACATTTCTGGACAATTTTCCAGAAAATTTGCAAAATACGGGGAAATTGTTGTCTTAACTGTTGTAATTAAGAAAATGCATCTTAACGTACGAAGACAGTGGCACTCAACGATTTTTAAGGCTACCACTGACAGTGACCAAGTCAACTATGAAGAATTGTAAAAATGGCTGGGAAGTAATTCCCCTGAAACAGAAACTAAGGTGAGGGAAGGATTTTGGAATGGGGGAAGGAGGGGGGGGGGGGGGCCATAAATTACTTAGTAAATTAAATTTATTTAACTTGGAATGTTAGTGTATCTAATATTACTGTGTTTTTATTAGGAGTTACATTAATGTAAATATTTCAAAAACTGATTATGTTTACATTAATGTAAATACTTCAAAAACTGCTTATGTTTTTGTTCTTAATATTAAAACAAATAACGGTCCATGTTGTTTATATATATAACTGTTTAGTTGGGAAAGTTTACAGTAAGACGGTAAATTGAAACAATTTTTTAGTTTGACCAAGGCTTTGAACACGTTTAACACGCATCTACAAAACAAAGAGATTCAAATCGTATTACACCATTTTTTGAAAATTTTCCTACCAGAGGTATTTCCAGAAATATTCTCCACTCACAACACTACTTACTTCACTGTAGTTGAACTGAGATTTTTTTTAACCACTGAGAGGTGTAAAGAGGGTAAGGGGTTTGGTTTTTAGTAGAATGGGTGCAGTTAGAGTGTAATTCTTAAGTAAACAGCTTGATGTTATGTATATATATACATATTGATATAAATAATAGCTTAATTTTATAAATATATACTATACAAAAATAGGTTGACATCGCAAAAAAGTCTGTAACGTTGACATCAATTTTCAATCAATATTTCAATATTTCAATTTTTAATCAATGAATAAAAAAGAGAGCTGTAGGGAAAGGTTTGGAATATACCATACTGGCCCGATTGTAAGGCAGCTCGAATATCGGGCGAATTGCCGTGAAGGGCTCACAAACTCAACATAAATAAATGGGCACGATTATAAGGCGGACGACCTTTGACCAAGATTCAGCCAGGGCGTCTATTACCAATATAGTTGGTACCATAGCATAGTTCAACCAATACCAATTCGGAATATTTTATGTTATAGGCCTTTGGTTTTTGTGTTGTGGACTCCATAACAATTTGTAAGGTAGGTCCACTTTTGGTAGTATATTAGTTTTTGCCACATAAGTTTGCTACTCACTTCTCAATAGCGCCAATGGACAGCTCTAAAAATAAAAACTATTTAAATAGTGTGTTCAAACTTCCAAATCGGTCAAATTGGTCAAGTTATGGATTTGGATGCAATATACGACGAAGATGCAGTTTTAATGAAACAAATTCAAAAAATAATACTGTCTTACATTCAGGCCAGTAAGGTAGATTAAAATATGTAATAAGAACACACTGACATGAGAAAATTATGCTAAGTACAATAATTATTCAAATTTTTCATAAAAATACACTTGCATTATAAAATAATTACTTGGAACTAAATGCAACATGGAAGTCAAGTCACTTAACCACAAACACCTACAAAAAATTAAGGCACTATATAAGGCTGGCCAGAATGAGATTGCATCACCAGTGATTATTGAATCACTGCTTAAAACATAAAGCAAGGGGGTTTGGAGTACATATCTTTTAGTTCAGTTGTTGTACAGTACTCTCTCGATGTAACAAACTTCCGAATAAGAATTTTTCCCTACCAAGGACAATTTTTAACTATCATGCTAACTTCTGTTCTACGCTAAAAACACCTCCATGTTATAATGTCCGCGGCCTATCTTGAGTTCGCTGTAGAAGGAACACAGATAATCGATTGTACGTTTTTAGTAGCCGAGTGCCTTGCTGATTTCCAAGATGGTTACAAAAACGATGGCGGTCGTCGATTAAAGCCGCCTCCTCCAGAAAGACGTAGCCACTCATAAAATACTTGCAGGACTCAAGATATGCAGCGCACACAATAAGAACCTCTGTATGAAGAATAGCTCCATACAAAGAAATCCGTTTTCATGGTCTGAAAGGAATTCTGAAAACACTTTCCCCAAAGTTCGCTGCAAAGGAACTTTTCGTAGTAAGAACTCTGTAAAAGGACCATTTTTGGCAGACTAGGTTGTTCGTTATAAAAAATATATATTAGAACACTACGGTATATTGACTATAAAAAAGCATGCTAAGTATGAATATGATTAAAAATTTTTACAAAAATTTACTTGCATTACAAAAGAGCTACACGGAATCCAGATAAAACGGTTATTAAAAATCAAGACACTTAGGCTAGCCAGAATCACCAGTTTCACCCAACTTTTGAATTGTATTACTTTTCAGCCACTAAACATTTTGAAGTGCAATAGTTACACCCATTATAGTAACTATGGCACAACGTACCACAACAAGGAACCATAATAAAGTAGTTGAAGTGTGGTTTTGAATAAACTGAATGGAACGATGGACTTCAGCACGACACTTACAAACTCGATTTATCCTAGTTGAAGACAAGCAGTAGCCTCGAGGAAAATATTTTAACAGTCACAAAAACGAAACTGCAACTCTGGAACACTCGATCATTAAACAAAATGAACAATCATGGTGCATTGCATTGAACAATTTGCTAGAGAAACTAGGGAAAAAAGAGCTCGAAAAAGTTCCTCAGAATCTTTTGAATTTTTTTTCTCTCTCTCACCCAAAAATTTGCCCGAATGTCTAACTTGAAATCATGTTATGGACCCTAGCTAATATGTAACGGCCCCTGCGAAAGCCAACATTCAGCTGAGACAGGGAGAGTGTGAGGATGTCGCCATCCTCCTACGAATCCACCACCAATCCCTTGCACGGTCAGGCACACCTCCAACTAGAAGTGGCCAAGCGGAAGAGAGGACTCGAGGTAGTTGAATCATGGCGATTGGATGATCTATACGAGGGCTTTCTCCTTCGCCAATAAAAGAGCAATTTCAACATCAAACCGCCTTGAAGTCGAATCCCTTCCCCCATCAACGAACCCTAACAATGAAGCAATGCAAACAATTATTGCATGCAGGAAAATGTTCACGAAGTGGATAAAAACAATGTCAAGTGGACGAGTTTTTGAGTGCGGGCGGTCCTATTAAATGAGAGGTTTTTTTTATTCCCCCGAAAAATTGGTATATTCAAAACTAATTTGAGTACTTCAAAACGAAGCAGTCAATAAATACCTCTGTTAAAAAAAATATTTGAGTGATTGTCTTAATTTAAACTGCTGCAACCAACCGATCAATAGCCAGCGTTCAACAAACAGCGGGGCTATCATTCAGCTGCTAAAGCTAAAGTACTAGCTGCTTCTGGACGGAATTATCGGCCGTAGTACTCAACCAATCAAATGCTATTCTGCCCGTTCCATAAGTTCCACAACTAACACAAAACCAAAGGCTGAATATTTCCTGAAAATGCGAGTAATCTGACGGTTCTCTAAATCAAGGCCTTAACAACAACCTAAGTAATTGGCTTAAGTTTCTTTTTAAACGCAAATGCCTAAACATGGTAAAGCCTTCAACACTGGCGTTATTAAAAATTTTTCCAGCAATTTGTCATACCCAATAAATTACAAGCCTTGCTTCCACAGCAATTATTCAACCACCAAATCACCAAATTCAGTAATAACATTAAGTACCTTGCATATTACGTTCAATGAAGAAATATGTCAAAAGTAAGGGCCCAATACAAACACATTGTTATAATCCTTATAAAAGATGAACAAAAATGAAATTATGTAGTACAAACCATACTGCCAAACCGGTAAAATCAACATCATTATTGTGTGAACTAAAGCTGCGACAGTTCCCCTTTTACCAATGATACTGTGGTTAAATCCACCCACATTAGTCAGTGGAGAGAGAGTTAACAATGTGATAAAGCCTCTTCACGCCTGTGTTGAAATTGGATTACAACGTTAGGCTTAACGTAGTACGTGTTTGCCCAGCATCAACCAAAACGTTTTAGGGTTGAAACGCTCTCAGAAACTATTCTGGTATGGTATTTAGCCATACATAATTTTCATGAAACACAAAAAAATAGTTGATTAGCATTTTTCAGCAGATCGCAAACTTTGACGGCCACTTGTCTTCCAAACGGAAGAAGATCCAAGATGGCGGCGATGCCAACAACAGCGCAAGCGATGGCTTCTGCAGGTATCTTTCGAGTTTCAAAAAGCAAACTGTAGTGAATGTCTACGGCCAACCGCGCCAACATGATCAAAGAAATCTATTCGTGGATTTGCAAAAGAAACACGATTGCTGGCGGCGTGTCCGAAACTGCTATCTCTCGTTGCACAACCGAGTTCAAAGTAAGTGTAGGGTGTTTGACTGCACCATGCAACGAAATCTGAACAATGCATAACGCTTCATATGATTCTGTGGAGGAGAAAAATATATCAACGAAGAGTTAACGTAAAGCTGACATGTCGGCTTGGCTGCAATAATGCTGTTGATATTACGATGTTGTGAAACCGTAAACTGTGTGCATTAATTGAAGGTGCGAAAACACGGTACGATCACAACCGTAATTCAATAGACAGCCTTGCTGCGATGCACGGACACACGTACGTAAAAATGCGACGAATTTACGCTTTCAGAAATTTGGAAAAAGTTCACGACTTTTGTCAAAATGACGACATTGCACCTGTTGAAAAGTGACACGTGCCGTAAACGATTACGATTCTGTACCAAGCTCTCGGACGACAATGAGACGACTCACTCCGGATTTGCAGTTTACTTTCCGTAAACGTCAGTGACACCTTTGCTAACCTGCAGTGGTCATTGAACGAGACGATAGGATATTGCTTCAGGGGTGAACGAGGGGCAAAAGAGAAGAACATTCATTATTGGAGAAAACAACGTGTGTTAATACTGGCCACATGAAATCAGTGTTTGAACAGGCTTGACTGTGATGAGTTTTGAAAAGTCTGACAACTTTGGCTTAAAAGCGCCACGTGAGGAGTGAAGTAAGACATTTGTTAAGAGTTTGTCCCCCCACCCCACCCCCATCTCCTTCTAACGTTCCTCAAAACGGTACTTTAAAGGCCAAACCAATTCAGCCCTTTTCAGGAACATTTTTGAAAGAGAGAAAACATTCCTGTTTAATAAAATTTCGTAATGCAGAAATAACATGCACTAAGCATTAAACAATAAATGTATTGACAATAAAGACATGCTATAGTGCAACACTGCCTAAAAATGTGAAATTATTATGATTAAAAATATTCGCGCGCATGAATTGTTATGCTATTTCTGTATCATTGTTTGAGTTGGAGCTCGGGGATGAATACAGACATATCAGTGGTAAGCAGTCTTTGGCCGTGTCGCTAACACTTTCTCTACTGAGTAATGTGGGTGGATTTTACCATAGTTTACCTATTGCAGTATTGATCCGATACCAATACTTCTGGTAATGTACGCACTAATCTGATACCAAACCTTTTGGTAATGTACTAACCCGATACCAAAACTTGAAGCAATGTACCAATCTGATACTAATATTTTTGATAAAGTACTGATTTGATGCCAATTTTTCCTTGCTGACATCGCTACCAATTTTAATACTTTCCCAATTCGACATAGGATCTTGCTAAATAATTAAAAAGTAAGTCGAGGATTTACTGGGGATTAGCTACCATTGGACATCTCTCAAAAAATGATCGTGAAAATACGTTCAAAAGTTAAAACAGTTAAATATTTATTGAAAACAATGGAAACCAACATACGTAATTTTTAATGCTGTGAGTTAAATAAATAAATAAATAATAATAAATACTAATAATTACTGCCCAATTCTGGGTCAGAAGTTTAAAAAAAAAACTCTATCCAATTTTTCAACAGTTACTTTGGTTTCCTGAATCGTCAAGGCTGTTTGCCGTGACGTACGTACCATGTGACTGGGCTAAAGATCCGCTATTCTCATTCGTCAGTGGGCAACGCATGATTACATCACGGCAAACAGCCGGGCTCGTGGTATAGAATTCACATACGACCAAAAAGGAACAATTTTAAAGCTGAACCTTGCAAATGTTCGGTGGTCATTGGCCGTAACCTTCTTCAGACTGAATCTATAGTCCTGCTTTACTACACCTACATTGTTTCATGTTCACATTTTTTGAATTCTCCCACTGCTACGATTTGTTGCTTGGCTTAGGCTCATTGTTGGTGCTGCCATATCTCAGAAGAAGTTGAATTCAGGAGGTGAGAGAAAAGGCTTCCACTACGAATTCAGTTGGGCTGAAAGTTCGGGGAAACGATTTGTCCAATTTTTGAACGTGGGTGTTTGAACGTTCATAGGTGGAATGTTATTAAGTTGACAGTGCTGCATAGCCAATGATTCAAGCGCTCGGAGATGTGCATCCTTGTGCGAGTTACACTTAAGCATCATTTTCGTATTTTCCTACTCGATCTGGTGCTTGGTTTTAGAACTGTATTCTGTAACAGCGCTACGTCTATCGTTTGCTGTTGTAGCTTTCAGCTGCTACCAACACAGTGTTAGCATTTCAGTCAATGAGCACCTGAAAGCTACAGCAGCGAATGATAAAACAACAGTTCTAAACCACAGTTCTAAAACCAAGCACAAGATCGAGGAGTGGGACAAACACGAAAATGGTGCTGAGGTCTAACTCACATAAGGAAGCACACCTCCGAGCACTTGATTCCTTAGCTATCCATCACTGTTAACTTAACAACGTACACAGGCACCCTCTTACCAAAAAAAATTGTGCAATCATTTCCCCCGAACTTTCAACCAACTGAAATCACAGTGGAAGCCTTTTCGCCCTCCTAAATTCCTACTTCCTCCGTGAGATGGAAGCACCAACAATGACAGTAGGCCAAACAAAGAATCGGAGCAAAAGCCTACTGTAAAGTAGCGGGAGGATTCACAAAATGTAAACCTGAAACGAAATTTCGAAGTAGTAAAGCAGGACTCTAGACTTCAGCCTGAAGACGGTGTCAGCCAATGACCGGCGAAAATTCGCAAGGTTCAGCTGTAGATTTGACAGTTTTTGGTTGTGCGTGACCTTTAGTAAGTACGAAAACAAACTCAAAGTCCCACTTACTGTCCGAAATTACCAAATTTCTGAATTCTCATTTTTACAGGAAAATGTGTTCGGGTAAAGACAATTTTAAGTGATGATTTACTGTACTAACAAAATACCTGTCGAAGCAGCCAAAACAGATGATCATACTCTAAACTGAGATTCTGTCATGAACATTCCTTCGTCAACTTGCATATTTTCATTAAGAAGCAGCTTAAGATTTAATAAAGTTGACCATTTAGATACTGGGCTCCTGAGATTCCCGAAGAAAAAGTTACTTTGGATTGTAGCAAGGATAGGTAGGTTTATAAGGAAGGTCAAGCTTCTGTCCATGTTCATCCTCTTCGTGTTCGTTACCTTCAGCAAAGACAGTCTGCATATACGTAGGTGGTGCTAAACAATTAAAAGAGGTATTAATTCCAAAATAATTCCTCCTCACTTACTCGCCCATACGTAAAGATTCCAATTTGAATATACACTCGAAATATAGTATCGTGGCTGCAACAGCAGGAGAAATTTTGACAAATTTTTTTTCAAAGCTGTCGAAAATTTGAGGAAATTATGGACTGGTTTTCGCTATTTTGAGAGGTACGTAAAGTATGGCGTCTGCTGTAGAATGTGAATTGATTATACACTAAAGAAAATTTTAACATAAACTTAACATAAAACTTCAAAAAAATTGTGTTTAAAAAAATCTTAATAAATTGTGAAATTTTTCTTTATTATTATTTTAAGAATTACGGGCTTGCATTCACCCATTGTGAGTGTTGATGTGTTGCATTAAGCGTTTAATAAAAAAAAAAAATCTTTTGAACAGCTTTATTTCATTACCAAAAAGCGCAAAAAAAATTCTCCGCCCCATTGCCGATGTCCCAAACAATGATGTCAAAAAATATCTACTGGAATTGGTACGGCAGCCGCTCGCTCAGTAAGCTAGGAATTTTGATTTGAACGGATCGGGCTCAGAATAGCTCAGCAGGAAAAAGTGGTCATATATTTGTGGATTATTAGGAAATACGATCCCATTTTGCATAAGTAAAAAGATTGCAAAGACAATACATAAATAAAACATTGTATTGCTATAATGCTTAAATTGTGTAATGTTAAATGGAAGTCAACTCAAACTGAAACTTGCGCCACATCAGCAGTTGGCCATCTAATTAACATTATTTTAACATTATCATCATTAACTAAAAAACGTAAAAAAGTAAAAACGTAAAAAGTCTATCTTTATGGCTTAAAGATAGGCCATAATAATTCTAATTTTCAACATAATTAAGTTGGTTAAGTTATACCGGTATTTGGTACATATGTCAATTTAAGACTGGCAACTGGTCATAAGATGTAAGCTAAGGTGGCATGAGCAATGGCAATAATTCGTTGCAAAGCACCGGTGCAATCGGTGAAGGTTAGTTTCTTTTCAATTTGACTAAGCTGAATAAGACTTAGCTGCAAGGTGAAATACAGAAACGTGGCTGAACTTGCAGAGAAACTAAAGGTATACTTTCAGCTAAAAACAATTTCCTGCAGGAGTAACTGTTGAAAAAGCGAAGTCGTCTAGTGACTCGTGATCAATGGTGGGCCAAGATGGCAGATTTTGCATTGAGGCTGATTAGTACTCGGATATTCCCAAGGATAACATAGAAGAAACACAATCGTTTGATCTGGCAAATGCACTATCAGTACGTAACGTGGCTACGACAATGTAAGAAGTAGTCCAATGACAACAGAAGCCTAATGAAACATTGAAGAAACACCATTGTGTGTTCTGGCAAATGCACCATAAGTACATAACGTGGCTATAACAAGAGAAGCCTGCCTGATGAAGCCACTTGAGGGGAGTTGAAAATTAGCTGGACAGTGTTCGTGTCCGTGATGTGAACTTGTGTGGTATTTTTTGGTGTTAATTTTATAACGAAGTGACGATAATAATATTTTGTGTCCTTTCAGTGAGCTTTGCGAGGAATAACACCCTCTTCTTCATTTTTTGAATGCATCTTACTGTCACTATCAGACAATCTTGGCTCAGGGGCTTCTGCGTCTGCAGAAGCATAGTTTAGCACGAAAAAAGCTTATGTTTATTTTTTAAAACCAAATGAAATGTGTTAAAAATCAAAAACTGGTAGTCTTTAACGTGATTTTCTTTAAACGTAGGAATAATAAGTAGGAATTGTAGGACAATTAGGAACTAAAATAAGTAGGAAAAGCAAGAACAGTTTAACCCCTGAATATTCCCCTTTTCAATATTTTGCTTTTACTAAAATGTTATTTTACTTCACTTGAAATAACAGAGGAAAATCAAATGGCATAGCATTAAATGGGAGAAATACCAGAAGATAACCTTTTTTTTCTGGTACAGTAATTATAGTTGTTGTATGTGGTAGGCTGGTTGCAAAACAACGCTGTAGTAATTAGGGACGGATCAGTTTCATTTTTTAACTTCAGTTTCGGTTTTACATGCCCATAAAATGGCGTTTTCGGTATCGGGTCTTGCCTGCTCCCCCCCCCCCCCCCAGCTTCATTTTCTTTTACTATGGTTAATATTACTAGCTTCCAACGCACTCCTACTTTCACTTTACGTTTCAGCAGCGTCACTGAGACAATGGGCCTGGCTGAGTCATCATTTTCCAATATTTTCTTTCTTGCGGATGTTCTATTAAACTACTGTAGAATCTATCCGTTAATCTGATTCATAGCACAAATGAAGAGTGCGTCATTCATAGTGTGAAGGCAATTTTTAGCACTTCACTAAAGTTCGTGTCCGAAAGCATGGCGTTGTTTGGAGGGGAGTGCGTAAATATCATTAGCGCATCCTGTATCCATAAAGTCTTGTTTTAGAAAGCGTAGGCAATTGGTTAACTAGACTTGGGATGCACTAAATAGGCCTTGTATATGACGGCTATTGTACGCAAGTGAACATTTCCAACGTCAACACTTGGGAAGTATAGTGCAGAATTTTTTAAAGAAATGACTTTAGGAGCTTTGCTATCATTTCTACACAGGAAGTTATAACTACAGTTTGAAAATACGTAAACACATTATACTACGAGAGTTTGGAAATTCGAAGCACCAAAATAAATACGCACAATCTCACAACGGGAAGAAAATCTGTCAATTTTCCGCAAATTTTTGACAGTTTGCCTGGAGGATGATGAAGTACGTCTCCCAACTGTCTTCGTCAGGCTCTATTTTTGAGGTTTTTCTGCTGCTTTGAATCATATCAGTCCGTTTGTTTACCGTTGCCGCGCGGTTCGAAGGTAAACAAACGGACTAATGTGATACAAAGCAGCAGTAAAACCTCAAAATAGAGCCTGACGAAGACAGTTGGGAGACGTACGTCATCATCCTCCGGGCAAACTGTCGAAAATTTGCGGCAAATTGACAGATTTTCTTCCGACTGTGAAAGCCAAAAATTTGGTTTTGGTTGCTCGACTCATCTCTGGCAGTAATTCACTTAGCAGTCCTTACATCAATGTCAAGCTGGCTGGCTTCCCTGCTAGACACTAGGATAAAGAAACTGGTAGCCTAGAACTGGAACGCAATAGCCTAGAACATTTGTGCGAGACGAGGGCTTATACGTGTCATCGGTTCTAACAAAGACAGTACAGGCAACTCTTAACCTACCTACTGCTAGCTACAGTCACCTTAGCGGCACAAACAATTGAACTTTTTGTGGAAGCGTTAAAGAAGTACAGGAAAAGTACTGTATCATAAAATTGATTTAAAAAAAAAGACTGGTGATGAAATACTATGACTGCCACCATTTTATGTTGACGTACAGGAGTGGAGTGTTAGGTTATATCTGGGGAGGGGAAGGGCAGTTTCTCAAAGGTGGGAGGGGGAAGAGCAGCTGCACCTACATTGCCGATCCTCCCTTCTCTCCCTCCCTTACTTTTGTAATTTCCTCCCTTCCTTTTAATTTATCTACCGAACCCTCCACAATTTTGTTTCCCGGATCGTTTCATTTTTATTCAGAACTACAAAACATTTTTTCATTGATCGATAATGCAGTTATATGTGTCTCGTGAACCAGAATAACTCAAAACTCTTGCATTCTTTGTTTATTTTAAAATGCATTATTCAATGTGAAATCCAATACCCACACCAAAAACAGTTTGTACCAATTGGCTTCTGACAATTCGTTTGTAACAATTTACGGTAGACTCGCCTTAATTTCTGGCCCAAAATACACCTGATTTTCAATAAGAGAAAATAAGTCTCTCTCCGAGTTGTATTCCATCAAATTCGGTTCAGTAATTTGGCGTGATGATATTACAAAGAAACCCCTATGAGTCACTAGATAAGAAGATACGTGCATTTCACTCGCTCCGATTAATTGACAGTTGTGATGTGCATTAGAGTTCAGGACTAGTTTCATATTTCGCTGCTGTGGAGGTAGGGTAGTGACATGCCCACTTTAATTTTAAGGGGGATATCACTGAGTAGACACTTTGTCTATTCTCCACCGCGTTTCAGTACAAATACCATGTCATCTCTTTGCAACACTTGGGGTTTTAATTTTTTTTTTAACCAGGAAAAACGAAAACCACACACCAGCTCACAAATCTCCCAGGTAAAGCAATACTTACGAAGGTCAGGGTAGTTTGGCAGTGGAGGCGCTGAGGGCATGAGCAGTGGAGGCGCAGAAGGCACGGGCATTGGCACAGCTTCAATGTACGAAGGCGGCGGAATATATGCTGGGGGCGGAAGATTGTCAGATGGAGGCAGGAAAGTATTAAAACCAGTGCTGCGCGTGGCGTAATTGCTGAAGTTGGTACGCAGTGGGATTGTACCAATTATAACTGGTAGTTCCATGGATAAGTTAGTATGAGGTCCAGCCAAAACCACCTCAAACTGCAAATGCAAAAAACAAAAAAAATGTTCTAAATTTTGTCTTGCTGATAGTAGGGATGAGTCAATAACCGAAACCGAAACCGAATTTTCGGTTTTTACTGAAAACCGAAACCGAAACCGATTCGGATTTTGTGTCGGTTGTTCGTACGGTATTCGAAAAATCAAAAATTTCCTTATTTTTTAAAATTAATTTTTATTTTCTACGTATGAATGACAACAAAGTTTCTAGTCATTAAAATGAAAATAGAGGAAAATAGTGCCACAGCTATACCCATGGTCTATCACGCGGCTGAAAGTGAAAAAGGAGTGAGTTAGAAGCCAGTATTACAGGGAAAAAAATAGAAATAGCTAGTTGGGGTGGATGGTGGCAAAAACCGATACCGAAACCGAAACCGGGGTTTTTGGGGGTGAAAACCGAAACCGGAACCGAAGTCCAAAAAATGAAACCGACCCATCCCTAGCTGATAGAAGCGAAAAAACATTTTGAACGTTTCTCAATTACGCCGTAAAACAAATTTGGTTGCCATAACCAAATCGACTAACATTTTTTTCTTCCAACACTAATCTTTTTTCCCCCCAATTTAGCTTATTTGTGAGGTCGTTGTTATGTGAGAGATGATCGCCTTGTCAGCAGTTGCTGCATTCTGGTTTTAGGCCGTGAAAAAAAATTCTTTGCTTTTCTGGTATTTTTTTGGTTTTACAAAAGTGACCCGGTGATCAGGCTTTTTATTTTTATTTTAAGATTCAAAAGATCATACTTAAGAATTTTTTTTCAAAATACATTTTTTTGTTATTTCAAAAAGCAAAAATTGGCAATAAAAACAAAGTACCCTGCAAATATAGAGCAGTTTAAGACCCAACAACTGGATGCTCAACTTAATTTGTTTTGTATTTTGCTCTGAAATGGTTGAGACACAAAACAAGTTAGTTTCAAATTTGCAATAAAAATTTTTGACCAGGGTTTTGGGGCACCAGCAAGGGGCCTAAGAAACAACAATTTTCTTTCATGGCCATATCTTGGTGTAATGATGGCAAAAATGACCCTAATGCGAAGAACCTAAGAAACAAAGCTAGAACTAAAAAAATTACTTATGGCCATGCAAAGTGAAAAAAAATGGTTCTCAGGCCCTCTCGCATCGATTTTTTTGTAAGAAATAAAAACATTTGACGCGGCATTTATTAGTGACTTTTCCAAAGTCAACATTAGTCTGATCGCTACTGTTGTATCAATACTACATAATTCGCCGCACCAAATTATTTCTTGGGGGGTTTCTGAAATCCAATCTATGCTTGTTTCGAATAAAAATTTTCGAAAAATAGCCTTTTAAATGCTGTGTTGAAGCAATCCGGTCATTTTTTTTTTAATGTGAGGAGTCAACACCTTCTACTTGAAGTAATTGGTCTTCCAATAAAAATTAACTTCAGTATGAAAATGGCTTTTTTTTTTTTTTACAACAAAATGTGTTTAAAAAATATTTAAAAATATTATCCCTTGTCAGTTTTCAACTTTTTATGCCCGAGAACCGAACCTGTTATAAAAAAAAAAAAAAAAAACCCTTCCCTCCTCAGTTTTCAACTTTCTGTGCCCGAGAATCATTATTTTAACTTTGCATGGCCTAAAACTCAGTTGTCTTTTTAAAAAAAATGTACCTAGAGGCTATTTTACTGACGAAGAAAAAGTAGTGAAAAAGTAAATGCTTCTACCAAACCATCCTGGTTTTTATTTCAATGCTGCAGAAACCAAACTTTTTGTCCCCTAAGGCCACGTCGTAACCAGTAGTTAACCAAAACAATTCAAATTTATATACGGTATCCAATAAGTTGTAATAATTTTAGATAACTCTTCAGGCGTGTGGCCCACTACTGCAGTGCTCTGAACGGTATGTCCAGGAAAAACAGACAGCAAAAACAAGTACCGCTCTGGCACAAATATGAGAACAGTAGTTTTTTTTTTTTTAAATTTGTTCCATTATAACTTCATTGTAGTTTTGTATTTGTGTCCAAAACCCATAACTCCACACAATTTTGCGCAACTTCGAAGTAAGGATGCATTATTCAAATCATTTTCCGAGAGCCATCCATTGGTACTACAGTACTAAGAAATGAAGCACAAACATTTCAATTATTTACCAAAAACTAAAAATATAATCAAAAATGGAACTTAAAAACTTGTCAACAATTTAAAAAAAAATTTATATGGAAAGTCGTTTTGAATGAGCATTATAAGACTACCGAATTTCAGTTTGCTTTGGTTTCGGCAACTGAAACCGACAAATTAATTAGTTTCAGTTTCCGCCATGCAGTTATGGCTGTTTTTTGTTTCGACCGAACCTTGTGCTCTAGCTTTAGCTTTTGACGCGTTCCCAGCCGAAGCCATAGCACCAGAAGGAGAGAGAGAAAATGTTGCTTGGTAAATCCCATCGGAAATCCCTAGGATCTTTTACATGCCACAATCAACATGAGCACGAGATATCACAGGGCCCTTCTCTTCCCAAAAATGCCAGGGGTGACTCCGGACGGACTCGAACCCGAGACCTCTTGACACATGAGACGGTCATGCTAACCATCAGGCCACCTTGTCCCATACCGAACCTTGTGTGGTCAAATCACTTCCAACTCCAGGTCTAAGACTACATTCCGTGCGAAAAACAATACCTCACTCAGTTCACTTCACTGCAGCTGAAGCCAGCGCCAGTTTGTTGTGAGGGGCACCTTCGTAAGAGTAGCTTGAATGCCCTGTTAAGACTCATAATTTGTAAAGGCTGTTACGTTTTGTTTACATGTCGATTCGACTCAAATGACTGTTGATTTTGGTATCAGCTTTGGCCAAAGCTACGCACTCTTTATTTTCGGTTTAAGTTTCGTTCGTGCAATTGCTGCTCAATAATGGTTTCAATTGTAACTAATTTACCGGTTTTGGTAATGGTTTCCGTTTGGGCCAAAAACTGAGTTACCATCTTCAGTAGTGGTTTTGGTTAGGCTGAATATGATAACTAATTTGGTATTGGTGGCGCAGCTAGAATAGGTGAAAGTCATAATGGGCGGATTACCTGTTTTTTTCGTGAAAGTGATCTACCATCTGTTTTCTTTTGAATTTGTGGGCCAGGAACTGTAAGTCGCCTTATATTAAGGCAGCTTACATTAAGGCCAGTACAGTAACTACGCAAAAATTCTATACTGACCTCCACGATATATACAATGTCAATGATTTTGCAATGTCCAAGATGTGTAGGTGGGATTGACGGAATCCTAAGCCCGACGCCGTTCCAAATGCACGATTCACCAGGAGGAATAAAGTTTCTTCGTACTTCTGCTATCTTTGTTTTATCCGTCCTTGATTTTGACGTTGAATGAAAAGTGGTAATCTGTAAAAAAAATATCAATCAATAACACATATTCTACAGATAAATTAATTTTTTTGTCAAAAAAACATTAATGTCGACAAGAATTTATAAATTTAAAAATAATAATAAAAAAAATAAACTTAAAAATGTATAAATTCTTGACATTGCTTAACACAAATTCTATGGGCATATTTAATTTTTTTACATTATTTTGATTTTATTTTGAAAATATTCCCATTTAATTGTATATGTTTTGTAGAAAAATACCGGCAAGCAGTGTTTACTGTGGCGTGAGTACGACATTTTAATTCAAAGTTTACACTTCACCACTAAGAAATGAACAATCACAAACTCTGTCCACTTGAATTTTCGGTGGAATTACGCAGCGTCCACCTTCTTCAGAAGTCCAGGCAAAAAACGAAGTACAAAAACGAGGTTTACATTGCTTCAGGCAGTGTCGGAATG
>JAHWFP010201421.1:4097-39280 GCA_023313725.1 Lithobius niger | reverse complement strand
ATCACCTAACAAATCGGCATTAGATAACATCAAGAAGACGAACCAATCCCGTCGTATTATTTCAATTTTCGCGACGTACTCTCATTCTCAAGGGGCAGCAATTTGCGAGCCATTCAAGATGGCCGCCCGTTGTTGGCATTATCGTCTAAGAGAATTGCGCCCAAGCGATGTGGATTATTACGTATGGGCTGACGATTTAAACAGTAAAAAAGGATTAAGTGATAACAGCTGTAACATAAAACCATTGTTGGACTGGCTGAGCAACAAAAGTGAATTGTAATACGGAACTGTAGTGTTAGACCATGCAGTAGGAGGCTGTCCAAAACAGCGGCGGGCAAGCGGCAGGCGGGCGGGCGGGCGGCGGCGGAGCAGTGATCGCCCTCCCGTCTTACAACAATCGTACGTGGAAGTAGAAGTACATTCATGCCGGCTACCGCTAAACTAGTGACTGATCGATTTGTTTGCAAGCTACAACAATGACAAGGTAAAGAGAAAATACTTTTATATTTATTATTTAGGCCGTTGATGTGTCACACTTTGTTTAAATGTTAGGATTTATTTACAACAGTGTACAGCGTTTATCTTTCCCGTACGAGTATTGTTGGGAAGCCAACATCACTGATATTGCTGTCACAAAATAAATGCGCGCAGCAGGGTAGAGCACATGGTAAAAAATCAGCGTATATAGGGTTAACATTTGTATAAAGTTCGAAACTCATTTTCGCTCACTTTCAAAATGCAGATATTAACAATACCTTGCTAATTTTCGACAGAAATGCTTCTATCTTCATCAGGCATCCTAGGTTATTGGCTTTTCTACATCTCCCCTACTGGTTTTTTGAACATGGCAACCATTTTGAAAAACGTTGTGGCCTCCGGTATTTTCAACGCTGCTGCGTTCCTGCTTTTCTCGTTCGCTCGTTTCCAACCACTTGCGTTGGAGCAGGGAATCAAGTTCTTTTCCCAGTAGGTGCACAATATGCGGGTTTGACGGCCCCTGGGTGTTTCAGTGGGACAGAATGTCTTCTGTGGTGTTGGATGGCGATTGATTCTAGGCACCTAAGGTGGGTGTCACTCGCTGTGTTAGAGCTGATGAGCGTTTTTGTTTTCTCCCATCCAATGCTATATTCAGTGCCCATGCAATGGAGTGCAATGCTGTTGTCTCTTATTTTATTCCTGATGTCACTTATGTGTTGGCCAATCCTCGTTCTTACTCCTTTTCTCATCTCACCGATGTACACAGCATTGCACCCATTGCATGGGACACGATACACACCTTCTCCGGTATTAGCCACATTTCCCATGGATTGCTCATGTCTCATTTTCTGCGTTGCTCGTTCAGCACTTTTACTCTCATTTTGAAATTTTCTGCTTCTCATCAAAAGTGACTTAAGATTCGCGATCCTCCTAAAGAAGGTGGTAAATCCTTTCTTGGAGATTAAGTTTTTGACCTTATCACTCACTCCTCTCAAATGGGTCAACCCCACTCTTCTCTTCTGTACCGTTTAACTTTCACTTTCTCGCTCTTTCTCATTCGCTTGTTTCTTTGCGATTCCTCATGCTTTTTTAATTTGCGCATTCAGGAGACCTCCTGGGTAGCCTATTTGGATAAATCTTCCTTTTGTTTCCTGAATATGTGGCGTGGCCATTCTTTTATCACTGGAGTTTCTGAAGAGACGCGATAGTTCATTAAGGGAGATGGCTTTAAGTTGTTCCTTGGGATGTCCAGAGGAAAATGAGATGCCCCTCTGTGAAGCTGTTGGTTCTTTGTACGGTTGGAAAGTAATTTTCCCACTATCAGTTCTAGTAATCAGAACATCCAAAAATGGAAGGAATCCCTCTTTTTCTTCTTCCAGGGTGAACAAGAGATCAGGGTGCCATCCATTCAATTTTTCAAATACTCTTTCTAAGTCACTGCGCTTTAACACTGCTCCCACATCGTCTACAAATCTTTTCCAGAGTTTAACTGCCAGCATGCTAGAACAAATAAAGGCATCAAAATGTTGTATGGCAATTTCGGCTATGATCGGAGAGCTTGAGTATCCCACGGGCACTCCCTTGGTTTGCCAGAACACTTCTCCACCAAATTCTACAGGGTTCGCACAGCTTCACAAATGCTAAATTTAAGACTTCTTAAGCTTTTTTAAGACACAGCAGACTGAAATTTAAGGCCAAATTTTAAATCACGTTGTAAAATCATAATTGTATTAATTAGTCTACGAGATTTTTTAAAGTCAATTTATAAATTAGTAACTAATAACTTTATAACTTTAATATGAACTTCGACCAAAGTAAAATTGCCGAATTAACGGTATTTTCGACAATAACTTTAATATTTTAATAAATAATGCTAGCAAAATTGATTCGTAAACGCTTCTTTGAAAGTCACGTAAATCACATGGTTTAATTAGGTGTTCCACGTTAGTGTTTCGTGTCCGTGGGGCAGGATGGATCCTTGAAAGTCAACAATCGTTAACTTTGAAATTTTCTTTGTTTATTACGGGGCAATTTTGGCTGGGGAATTTGAAAGAGCATTGACCCCCCCTCCCCCAACTATCAGGTAAAGGCTATAGCTAAACATTTCTTGGGGGGGGGGGAGGGGGCACAACTCACTCCCTCCCCCCATATATTTCCGCTAATCCGTCAGTGAAACTTCTTCGTTGACAAACCAGTGTCAAAACAGGAGAGGTAGTCACTTCCCTGCCTCGAAGTAAAATATAAAAAAAAGCTCCATCCAGATACTCCTTCCACTCTTCCAGTTAAGCAGTCACCAAATGGTTCAATAAATATGTCATATTGACTGTGTGCACTTCAACACAAAACAGTTTCCTAATTTCTACAAGAACTTGCCGATAGTTTTGCAAAGCTAGATTTGCCGAAGTAAGGATTTCAGTGTTCACTCACTTTAAGAAAATAAATTAAATTTGCACCTACATGCCAATAAAAACTGCCAGCAGTTGTAAGTTACTTATGGATTTATTCTAATGGAATGGAAATTAAAGTAAGGATTTTTTAAGGACCAAGTACAGCACTGCATATTTACAACGAATTTTTCCCAGTTAGTTAGACATACTTCAGCATCAGCACGTTGGGCGAACCAGCAGTATGAAGCCACATGGCCAGAAAAAAAAGCATGATGCAAACCAAAAGTATGCATTGACTGTTGAATAAATTTCCGCATTAAAAAAAAAGTCGATTAAAGCAAGTTACAAATGAATATTCCACTTTTAAAATAAAAACTACCTCTACTATCCAAATTAACTGTGACGATGGGGTTCTACAAATTTTGATTTTGTCGCTTTCCTAGGTGATCAGACAAGTCCATTATTCCTGTGAGGGAAGGGAGGGGGGAAAGCTAAAAATAGACTCCACTAAGATAGCGTTGTGACAGACGGGCTCAAAGCTACGATGCAACCCAGCAGCCGACAGAAAATTCTTAATAACGCAATAATCGAAGTTTAATAGCAAAGCCAACAAATAAGTTTATTAATTATAGTACGTACACAATGATATTTTAATAGAGCAAACTCTCAGAATTCCAGACTTTTTAAGACCAATCAACGACAATGCTGAAATCCCAGACTTTTTAAGGCCTTAAATATATCCCTTTAAAATTAAGACTTTTTAAGGAATTTAAGACTTGTGCGAACCCTGATTCTACATAGGAGCACTTCTAACATTGCTCTGTCACGTTCAAATACTTTCCTTTCAACTTTTCGCATCGTACGGGATTTTTCCAAAATATCTAAAATGAGGCGGTGGACAAACTCGGGAAGATCTTCTCCACATCAAACGATACCATGACATTAGCTTCGTCTAATTTTAGCTTCCTGAGCTCAACAAGGAGGTTTTCCGTTTTTAACAAGTGGCACGGTGATTCAACATACTTTTTTAATTCCTCGGCAACCACCCAGTCTAGCTCTGGGCCATGCCTCCCTTGGCCGAAATAATGAGGCGGAGAGGGGCTCCTTCTTTGTGTGTCTTGACTTGCGAAAAAATAGTTGGGAGGCGTTGGGGAGCCCTGGGAGTCCACTCTTTCATTTCCTCTTCTGAAATGTGGCCTTCATTAAAGAGTCTCTCAATGCTGAACATCAAATCAGAAATAGGTCGGTTGCCTAAATTCTTCTCTGGTTTTTGATATAATCCCAAAGAAACGATTACATGGAATACTCTCTCATCATGATCTTCACCTTCCAGGATTACTGTCAGGTTAGCTTTATCAGCCTTGCAGATCATAATCGAGGCCCTGTTTATTGATTTCCGTATGGCTACGAGCGAAATTCGGAACCATCTTTGGGGGCGGATCAACTACTTTGCGCTGCAACTTTAATCTAATCTCCGAATCCCATGTAAAACCATTGAACATTGTATTGGATGAGAGAAAACAAAAGCGCTCATCAACTCTAACACAGCGAGTGACACCCACCTAAGGTGCATAGAATCAATCGCCATCCAACACCACAGAAGACATTCTGTCCCACTGAAACACCCAGGGGCCGTCAAACCCGCATATTGTGCACCTAGTAGGAAAAGAACTTGATTCCCTGTTCCAGCACAAGTGGTTGGAAACGAGCGAACGAGAAAAGCAGGAACGCAATAGCGTTAAAAATACCGGAGGCCACAACGTTTTTCAAAATGGTTGCCGTGTTCAAAAAACCAGTAGGGAAGATGTAGAAAAGCCAGTAACCTAGGATGCCTGATGAAGCCAGAAGCATTTCTGTCGAAAATTATTAAGTATTGTTAATATCTGGATTTTGAAAGTGAGCGAAAATGAGTTTCGAACTTTATACGAACACTAATATCAGTATCCTGATTTGATTAAGTCTTAAAAAACTTAAGTCTTAAGAAATTTACTGGTAGTGTATTTTTCCTTCCGGGCAACTAGAATACATTTTTGGTGATGGAGCATCGTTCTGTGATGTCTTGCCTGGTCGGTTGTAGATCTTGTATTTGGACAGCGGTGGGTCTGCTCGGTTTTTTGTTCCCTCTTGGTTTGTGGCTCCTTGCTTCTGGTGTAATACTGGTGGATTGGAGCCTGGGTACTGATGGTTTGTTTGAGTTTTTTCATTGTCGGTTCCTGTTGGATGTGGGGAAACTTTCTTTTCAAGCATTTTCTTGAGATTGGTGGAATTCACAAAGCTTTTGAAACCACTCTGTGTTAGGATATGTTGAAGGCGATTACTGTATTCACTCAGGTATGTGAGGGGGATTCTGGGGCAGTGTGTTCCATTGTCTTTTCATGTGACTTAGTGGTTTTGCATGAATTGTATGTAAAATGTTCCGTTTTACAACACGGCCAGAATATTCAAATTTGAGGTAAAGACTTGTGCTGCTTCGAGGTGTGGAAGTGCTGCTTGGAGGTTTGGTGATTTTACCCATTTTTGATAAGATTTTAGTTGGATGTCTGAGTGCCCTGACGTAAAAGGGATGCCCCTGTCTAGTATGGTTGGAAATGGAGTCTGTTGTCAGAGGTAGGAGTCTCAAGAAATGGCAGTGGCTTGGATGTTTCGGGCTCGTGGCTAAAATGGATATCCGTGTGCTAGTTGTTTAGGCATTGAAGGAGCAGTGGTGTTTCATGTTCTTTTTGTATGGAACACACATCGTCAATGAATTGAGCCCAAAATTTTGGGCCCCTGGGATGATGTTGATATGGTGGTCAAGATCTTGGAGCATAATTTCAGACAGCACTGGCGAGCATGAGTACCCATTGGGTGATCCTTTAATTTGTAGGAAAAATTCGTGGTTTAACTGCACATAAATCGAGGCCAGAACAATTTTTAGCATTTCACAGTCTGTCCATACTCTTTCCCTGGGATTTTCTTCCTGGTTGTGGCCTTTGGGACTGATTTGAAAATGTGCTGGTGTGTGAGGCTGGGGAATAGGTTTACAATGTCAAAGGTTGTCAGCCTAAGTTTTCATCTAATTTAACTTTTTTGAGGCATTCAAGAAAATCGGATGAGTCCTTGATCTTGTACTCTCCCCAGAGATTTGTGAGGTACTTGTCCTCCTTTTGCTAACGTAATCATCCTCATGGGTTAGCCTGTTTTATGGGTTCATATTTGTGAGAAAATAGTAGAGCGCTTATATGGGGGCTTGCGTGTTAAATTTTTGGGCTCACTTTACCTGACGATGTTATTTGGTTAACAGGCTGATTCTTGATGTTGTAGGTGAGGGTGGCGAAAAGACTGGATCTCTCTATCTTTTCCCATACTTTCGTATAGTATGTGTCTCTGACTCTCTGTCAAGGAAGACAATAAGATTTGCCTTATGGGCTTGGCAGTGCGGAGTTCCTTTAACTGGCTGTAGGTTAAGTTAGGCTGGATGTATGAGTTGTTTTTTTTTTGTAGAAGCATGCCTTGTTATCGGATGTCGAGTGGTGGGGTCCATGTGATTGTCGCGGACCACATGAATGTCAGCTACGAGATGGGTCTAAGTAGTTGGGCCTGGAATCAGGAGCACTGTGATGAATTTGGGGTGATGGCTGAGCACATAAATTCACCAGTAGTTGGTTTTTATTTTGACAGGTTCAGCACAAAGGGGTGTGTTGGCACAGAATTATTAGTCCACACAGTTTGAAAATGAGTTCCTAAACAGTTTTCTGAATTTGAAAAGCTGTTTGGATTCCTAGAAAAATCTAACCATGTCTACTACTCTGAATGATCAAAACTGAGAAAAATCCCACACGAAAACGCTCAAATTCAAAATGCAAATCACAAACTGTATTCACGAATTTTCTACGGAAATATAAAGTCGAACGGTGTCATTTTCGTTTTCTCCTATCTTCTTCAGGCTTCTTTTTGTTGTGCATACATTGCTAACATTGCTGCGTATAGTCGTGCCTTCAAACTGGACTACGTTACCTCCTGTATTCACAGGGCGGTGCTCTTTTTTCTTATGCAAGTTGCTCGTGAGGGTCGGAACTCATTGCTAATTAGGAATTAGATGGTCCTTGCAAGTTCATAAAGGGTGTCCCTACTGCAACAATAGTTTCCACTGCTTTCCATATTTAGTCAAACGAAAAACTGATGGTACGGTACAAATACTTTGGTTGGTGTTTACTATAAACAATTTAGTCAAAATGTAGCACGAACAAATTGTCCAAGTCAACAGCAAACCTTGCAAAAACCTTGCTAATTTTGCAAGGTTTGCCGATAACTTATCCATATTCAGTCTTATACCCTAAGCTATGGTCCTAAATGGCCCAACTCTTCTGATGCAATGGCTCTGTATTGAGTATTCTATGTATTCTTTATTATTGATATTTCGAAAAAGTCAATTCATTAAAAAATCACACACATTTCCACAAACTAGACACTTACTCCTATGTCCAGCAAATTTTCAACAACTAACTGTTGTCATCATCAGGCTTTTAAGGTTGATTTAGTCCCTGATCACATCTTGCTTCAACTTTGTTTACAAGTGCCGTTTTCGAACTCGCCTGTAATCGGGGCCTACTACATTTTTCGGGCCGTTGCACGTCGGCATTCTGCTCGCTCAGTTCCAATCGCCTACTCAATTCTCTGTCCAGTTCAGCGTTAACCAGGTGGCCCACGTTACGATTTGATGGTCCTTGAATGTTCATGAGTGGTTTTTTATGTAATTCATGTTGTTTAATTGCTACTGATTCCAGGCACCTAAGATGTTTATCTCTTGCTGAGTTGAGCTCAAAAGCATCCTGGTTTTTTCCTAATATATTGTGTGATGTGTCACAATTAAACACAAACTCAGCAAGAGATAAATATCTTAGGTGCCTGGAATCAGTAGCAATTAAAACAACATGAATTGCATGAAAAACCACTCATGAACATTCAAGGACCATCAAATCCTAACGTGGGCCACCTGGTTAACGTTGAACTGGAAAGAGAACTGAGTAGGCGATGGGAACTGAGCGAGCAGAATGCAGATGTGCAACGGCCTGAAAAATGTAGTAGGCCACGATTACCGGCGAGTTCAAAAACTGAAGCAAGATGTGATCAGGGACTAAATCAACATTAAAAGCCTGATGATGACAACAGTTAGTTGTTGAAAATTTGCTGGACATAGGAGTTAAGTGTCTAGTTTGTGGAAATGTGCATGATTTTTTAGTGAATTGACTTTTTCGAAATTTCATCATGTTCCACAGTAAGAACTTCAACGAAATTATTGATATTGTATTTCAGGCATGCTATGTACTTTCATGTGCGGTTATGCCCTTGAAGAACAGTGGTCTAGGTGGCTCAGGCCTTGATTGCCACTAGGGGTAGCTGTTCGGAGAGGTGGCTCATGGGATACTAGGAAATGGTACACATCATTGAGCTTGCAGGTACATTTGAGTTTAAGCCTACAGAAGTAGTGTTCAAACCTAAATTACGTGTAAGCTGCAGGCCAGGCCTACCGTGGAAGAAACTGTCCTGGTTGCATCTCTAAATTTGCTGCTAGCCATGAGGGGTAACCCCTAATGGAGACTACAAGTTCAAGGATGGAAGCACTTGAGTTGCTATACTTAACAGGTTCAACCGCTTGTCCACTTTTAAGCTGTTTGCTAGCTCTAGGCCTTTATAAATCTTATTTGGGTTCCAAGGTAACTCCAAGGAACCTGGTTCTAACTTCTAAATTTGGCTTAGTTCTAAACTTCTAATTGACCTAGACATAAACTAGTTCAAGAAAATAGTCCTTTCTTTCAGCTGAAGGCAGCCCTATGCAGGAAGGGGAAGTCACTGTTGGCTAATAAGCTTCACTTGAAAAATAACAATTGCCTTTAGGCTTAGCTAAAACCATGTTGTTATAAAAGCAGTTAAAGCACAAGAGTCTAAATAGACTAGCAGAAGAAAAGTAGTGTCCAGTTGGCCTAGTTAGCACCATAAATTCTTCCATAAAAAAAAAGGCACTGACTGATTGAAATCAAAATTCATATAAGTTATTGCCAAACCACTCAAAAGTACTCTTATACTAAACTTAATCAGTTGTCTCTTAGTAATTCACTGTAGAAGGTAGGGATCCCAGGTGGAATTGAAACCCCCCAAGAGGCAAGATGGCAGTTGGTCCTAAAATTCAGAAGACAAGATGTCCAGTTTCACCTTAATGGGTCCGTATTTCACCTGACGGCTGATGCACCACTTATGCAACCCCACTTAGCCCAGTACAAGGAAGAAGCCAGAAGGATGGTAGAATTCAGGGTTTATGATGATGTAGTCAGTGGTTCAAGGATGCTCTACGTTGACTGTAGCACAGTGGCATAGTACCAGGAGAATTGTTGCTGGTTAAGGACTCCCGCCCACAGTGAAAAGATGCTGAAAGGCCCTTTTATACACAGAGCTGCAGCGCCAGCTTCCTCCACAGGTGGGGCAATGTACTTCCTGTAGTATTTCCTGGTATCTCATGAGCACCTCTGCTAACGGCTACCTCTAGTGGCAAGCAAAGCCTGAGCCACATTGACCACTGATCTTCAAGGGCATAACCATACATGAAAGTTTCCTGGACTGTCGAATTGTTAAAATGAACTTACAGAGCAATAACCGTTACAGTATTTTTAATAGCACAAAAGTATATACATGAAAAATAATATCAATAATAGAGAATACGCAGAAAACACAACACAGAGCCATAGTATCAGAGGAGTTGAGCCAATTAGGGCCCTAGCTTAGGGTAGAAGACTTAATATGGAAGACAGTGGAAACTGTCGTTGCACCACAACCAACGTGTGTGGAATCGCAAGTGATTCCAGTTCTCGCTTTGTATTCGACACCAAGAGAGTTGTAGCACGGTCCCATGTCATATTGTGGCCTGTGTCAACGCAGTGAGAGGCAAGGCAATTATTGTGTTTGTCAGCCATGTGTTCTTTAAATCAAGTATGCACCCCCGATCCACGCAATAAGGCGGAAGTGAATGGTATCGCTTTCCATTGAATTGGCACACGCCACGCAATAGCATGGGACCGTACTACAACTCTCTTGGTGTCGAATACAAGGCAAGACACCTATTTGCGAGAGCTGGAATTACTTGCGATTCAGCATACATTGGCTGTGCGAACCCTTATGAACTTACGGGGACCACCAATCAAGGAATTTGGAGCACATCTCGTGAGCAACGGGGATAAGCTAGCACAAGAAAAAAGAGCACCGCCCTATGTACGTTGTGAACTGCCAAACACTGTTGGCCTCTAATTTTGTATTTAGACACCTATTTGTGAAAAATTATGTGTTTGCCTCTATTTTATAGTTCAGAGGCCTATTTGCTCCTGAAGAACTGTTTAGAATGAATCTTTGGGGTTATTTTTTTGCCGTAAAATTATACTTAGCATCATGTAAACACCACACAGCCTAATCCAGGCGACGTAGTTAAGATCAGTTGTCCGTCTGTAGTAAACTATTAACGACATTGGTCGCAAGCTAAAAGGTCTCGTCATAATTTATATTCGGATTTAAACAAACATACTTTAAACTAACTACTGCTTCTAACAACTAACAACATACTTTAAACAAACATACTTTAAACTAACTATTGCTTCAAAAAATAACAACATGTATACAGGAGCAAAAGGCAAAGTAGTCCGCCAGTATTGAATGGCACAAACGATGCAGCAATGTTAGCAATGTAAACACAAAAATACAACAAAAAGAAGCCTGAAGAAGTAGAGAAATCAAAATAACATCATTCGACTTTATATGCCTATAAAAAATTCGCAAATACAGTTTGTGAGTGTATTTCCAGTTTGAATTTGAGCGATTTCGTTTGGGATTTTTCTCTGTTCGGTTTTGGGTTTTTTTATACACTTTCTTCCTCAGTGGATGTGAGCTCAAAAATTTAACACCCAAGCCCCCACATAAGCTTCCTAGTATTTTCGCACAAACAAAAACCCATAAAACGGGCCAACCCGTGAGTTTGATACGTCAGCAAAAGGAGGACTAGTGAAACCCGTTGACAAGTACCTCATGACAAAACTTCAAAAATATCTCGGGTACAGTAGAGGCATTTAAGGACTCATCTTGACTTTCTCCAATGCCTAAAAAAGATCAACTCGATGAAAACGAAAGGCTTACATTCTTTGATGTTGTTAGTCTACTCCCCAACCTCACACAGAAGTACGCACTCTGGAAGCACTTGCCAAGGCAGCAAACAGGATTAAAATTCCGGAGGAAGAGTATGAAAAAGACCATGAAATGCTAAAAATTGTCCTGTCCATATGGCTGCATCGATACCGAACTGGTTTTAAAAATTTTGCCGATACCGGTATCAATATCCAAAATTTTATCCCCAATTTTTCATCAAGGGTGTTGTTTTCTGCAAAAGTCCAATAATTATTAGAATAAAAAATGTTTATGTAGTAACCAACAGTTAAAACATAGCTAGGAAGATACTCAGTGATTTCCTGAGCAAAATGCCGCGAACCACATGTTGTAATCGCGAACGGTACCAGAGTTATCGATATTTCAGCCTAAGTTGCCAAAACCGATACAGCAAATATCGGCAGCCGACCCGATCCAATATCGGCAGCGGTGCAGCCTTACCTGTCCACGATATATGCACAATTTTAACAGCGAATTTTAAAACCGTGCTCCCTGGTGCTGTTAAAGGATCGTTTACATTGAAGTGTACAACTCATGATTTATGAAAATACTCGAACTTCAATAATGACTCACAACTAATTTACGTTGCTGCAAATTTTCTATAGTCATTAAACACCTGTTGTTATGTGTTCAAATGCCGACTATCTTCATCTGGCTTCCTGCGTTCTGGACACTCTACTGCATTGGATCGGTTGTTTGTTTTTGAAAATCGCGCGCGTGACCACTGATCTTTATTAGCTAGCGCTGTTGTCACCTGGAGGGATTTGTGCCATTGGAGGGTGAGTTTTTCTCGCCGAACTCAAAATTTGACCAGCATTTAAGAGCTCTTGAATCACCAGCAATCAAGCACCAAGAAGAAAACAAGGGAGTTAAACTTATGAATTTACAACCACCTTCACACCCTTTCATCCACCATCTCGTACACCCAAAACTCCAAGAAAAACTCGTCCTCCAATGGCACAAATCCGTCCAGGTGACAATGACGCTAGCTAATAAAAGATCAGCGGTCACGCGCACGATTTTCAAAAACAAACAACTGATCCAATGCAGTAGAGTGTCCAGAACGCAGGAAGCCAGATGAAGATAGTCGGCGTTTGAACACATAACAACAGGTGTTTAATGACTATAGAAAATTTGCAGCAACGCAAATTAGTTGTGAGTCATTATTGAAGTTCGAGTATTTTTATAAACCTGGTGCTGTCCGAAATTATGCTCCAAAAACTTGATCACCACTCCAGGGGCACCAACATTTCAGGCGTGATTCTTTGACGATACTTGTTCCGTGTAAAAAGAGCATGAAACAACACTGCTCCTTCAATATGAAACGTCACTGCTCCTTCAACGCCTAAACAACTAGCACCAGATATCCAGTTTACACGAGAGCCGGAAAATATCCAAAGCACTGCCATTTCTTGATGCCAGAGTGACACAGAGCCTCCACCCCCCCCCCCACCTGAAAACTGACACTATTTCCGACCATACCAAAAAAACTACAGCTAAAGAGCAAGCCATCTTTTTTACGTCAGGACACCCAGCCATACAACCAAAATCTATTAAGGCACATGAAAAGACAACGGAAACACCCCATCCCTGAATCCCCCTCACCCACCTGAGTGAATACAGTAATCGCCTCCAACAAATACTAGCACAGAGTGGCTTAGACAGCTTCTTGAAAAATTCCACCGATCTTAAGAAAATACTTAAAAAGAGAGTTTCATGGAAAACATCATTATCAACGCTACTGTGAAACTCATCTGCAAACTCAAAACTATCCACACCACTAATTCCGCTCATTTTCACACATAAGGCACAAGGTTTAGTCAATTTTCAACAGCTGGCTGCAGTTTTCATCAGGCACTTGACTTAAGTTCTTTCTGGCTACATCTTTTCTCACTATTCGGATCTACATTCAATTCTGTAGCCAGCAGCCACAGGCTCGGACTGGCCATACTGCCATTGTGCCGATGGCAAAGGCACCCTTTGGTTGCCACACTGTTGTTCCCTCCCTGAAAGCAAAATAAAATCTTTTCTACTGGTGAGCTTTCCCTTCAGGCACAAATCCCTTTCTCTCTCTTTCTCCTTCCCCTTAATTGCATTTTCAATGCCTTTTAAACCACTCCCCCAGCCTCCCGCCCCCCCCCCCCCCCCCCCAAAAATCTGTGTCATCTAAGAGAGAAGTTAAAAAAAAGTCATTTCTTGAAGTATAATAATGTGTGTTGAAGAATGCCCTTCAAAGCCAGTAGAATATCAAAATAAACAAAGGCTCCTAGGCTCTTCCCTGGACAATTTTTGGGGAGATTAGAATGCTCGCCAGACACATCAGACTTGAGTTTCCCCACCATTTCTCTAAATGGCACAGGCGCCCTCTGCTACCCAGTCTGACTCTGAGCAGCCACCAGTTGAAAATTCGTAAGACATTGTAAGTCTTTTTGTGTGAAAATGTGCGGAATTAATGGTGTGGATAGTTCTGAGTTTAAAGCAAGTTTCCCCAACAGGAACCGACAAGGAAAAAACCAAAGAAAAAAAAAACAAATCATCAGTACATAAGCCACAAGTATTAACCAGAAACAAGGAGTCACAACCTAAGAGGGTACAAAACACCGAACAGACCCACGGCTGTCCAAATAAAAGCTCCACAACCGACCACGCAAGACATGCGAGGATGCTCTATGGCCAAAAATGAATTTTATCTCGTGGCCCTACAGTGAATGCGACGCTGTCTATGTAGGAGTGACCCGACACGAAGTAAAAACCAAGGGCCTGGACCGCATTACATACAGCAACAAACGCGTTACATGAATTTAAATAAGTCCAGGTACAAAACACCTGGGACAAAACATCCACTCTAGGCATTCTAACTCAGCACGAGACCCACTATGGGCCACACCTTCGTGCACTTGAGTCCATTGCAATTAACATTTGGGAAAAAAAACCTCACAAATAATGACTCTCCAGCCACCGGCATACCCAACGCAGGTCACCTCTTGCATCCCCCACTGGCTGACCAACGAAGCAAGAAACGGAACAACAGAACTAACCCTCCACCCGGCAAAACTTGTACAGATCGGCGGAGAAGAAAAAGAAATTCAAAATCGGTAACTACAACCGCTCAACAACCGAATGTATTGAGAGACCAAAACAAGCCTAACAATCACCGAAGAAGACAAACGTGTCAGATTCTACATAACACCATTGAAGTAAAAGTATTGTTCATCGAAAAGTCGCTCACCAACAACCGCAGCATAAACTTGTGGAAAATAGAGTAAATATTAAATTATTATGAATTCTGTAGTCCAAAGTACTGCTGCACATGCCATTTTTATGATACAATTGAATGATAATTAAAAAAATAATAATATTAATAAATTAAATAAAAATATAACTCACAGCACGTAAAACAGCTCTTGTATGAGTTACATGTGTAGAGCTTTGATTGGTAATTTCCGCATTCACATATATGGATTCTCCTGGTACATAACCTGTGCGATCTAGGCGTACCACTGCAGAAATGGGTCCTGATTTACAACACCAGCAGCATAAAGTTTTGTGCTTATTCTGATTAACAGGTCTCTGGAATTAAAAGAAGATCGTATTTAAAACAAGCTTATGTGAAGTAATAATCTTGGCCAAACATCGGCTTTCACACAACACAGCGATCTAACAACGATAGCGGTAAGAATTTCCAAAGTAGAACCCAATACAGATTTTTTTACTTAAGCAGTTATCCAAGTAACGTTTTCAGCTACTTGGCCTCAGTTTCCCACGTTAAATCAATATTTTTATTGCTTAAAGTTAATATCTCCACCAAATATTTTTAAACCAAATTTGGTAGTAGGCCGTATAGGGCTGGGTAAACAAGCACACCGAAATTTATTAAAACATGTCAAATCATATTGAAAATATAGACCTCAGCTGGAATTGGGAAATAGTGTTTTGTCTCCTTGGGGGTTAGTCATTTTTAAATAAATCTGGGTTTAGTCAGTGTTATAGATATGGCTTTGCAGAGTGTGCGTTTCTAAAAACTAGCTGTTGTCGATCTGGTAGAAGTCATATTGTCACGCTGCTTCTCCCCAAAAACCGGCAACCGGCGACTACAGTGGATATGATTTAACATCTTCAGAAAAACAATACACTAAAAACACCAGCGAAGAACACTAACGTTCAAAATGAATTTTCTGAAGAACACTGCTTGTTTGTTATCACATTAGCTATTGTTTGTCTTGGGGCCATAGTCTTTGCGACAGCGCTAAGAATGAACATACTCCCCTTTTTCGTTGCTACCATGCAAAGAATGAACATGCTCGCCCCGGTCCCGCCTACACTCAGACAAAAGCCAAATATACATAAATCAGGAATAAAATGGCATGAAGTAACCCCTGTGTACGTATGTCAAAAGTTACCGATCCGATTTTTAAAATTACATATATGCCGATGCACCATTGATGGAAAATTGGGGATACTATTTTGGTTATCCAAAATTGTATCCCCATTTTGTCATCAATGGTGCATCAACGGTGTAGTTTTCTGCAAAAGTCCAATAATCATTAAAATAAAAAAAATTATTTAAATAGTAACCCACAGTTAAAATCTAGCTACGAAGAGACTCTGGTATTTTCGGAGCAAAACGCCGTGAACCGCATGTCGTAATCTCGAACGGTTCCAGAGTTATCGATATTTCCACAAAAGTTGCCGATACCGCAAATATCGGGAACCGATCCGATCCAATATTGTATCGGTGCAGCCTTAGTTAAAAATAAAGTTTTTCCCAATTAAGAATCGCATGCAAGAATGGAAAATACACGCTTCAAAATCGTAGTTGCTCCACAGATAGTGGGCCTATTGCGATGTGGAAAAAGAAAGCAAAAAATATTCCACATTGACTGCACTGCGACTTTATACGTAAAAAATACGAACAAATATTCGAACACGAAATTTGTATAACAATAACTGCATTTGTGCCTGAGTATGCGACTTGAATGGGACATAGTGCAAATCCTCAATAATTTCAAAGACATAACTGATTACTTGGAACTTATTAATTATTATCTCCTCTGAAAGAAATCTAAGTATAACAAATTTAACCTAGATTTTTTTGCATAGTAATTAAATAAGGCTGTAATGATCAGCAGTTTTGCTACTAATCCGATCATGATCTGATCAGTGGAGATTGTCAACCATGCCGATGGGTCGTTCTGATCCGACCAAATAAAAAATATACCAATCACAAACAGAAATTGACTACAAAAAAAAAAACATTTTAAAAGCACTTTAAATAAACAAACTTCCGAAGACTTCGACCACGAACAAACTGCTGCTGCTGCATCCAATTTCTAAACGATGCATACTTTTGGCCTGAAAGACTCGAAAATAAAGTTTGATAAATCTGTTTTTATTGAACTTTTCTTTACTTGACATGAAATTTAGCGGGCAGAACCAGCAGAACGAATCGAAATATTGCCGCATTTGGGCGATTCAATAAGAAGGCCACTGTTGTGCACGTGCATAAGAAGGCTCTGCTCAACTGACATTCATCGCTTGCGTGATCGAGGAGTGAAATACGGTTTCCAGCGATGACTTAAGTGAGCGAAATTCGTTTCTCGGCGTTGCGTTCGTGAAAAGAACCCTTGCTGCTAACAAGTTATGCTAACAAATTACAATTAGTAGGTAACTGAAATGATTGAACAGGAGCTGCTAATTCTTAACGCCAATTATTACAAATACAATGTAGAAAATGAAGTATAATAGTATCTGTATATGTTTGAGGGTGGTTTGATCGGATTGGTTACTGGCACAATGTGATCATTTTATCGATTGATGTGATTACGCTCTGATCGGCGATGATTGGATCGGTACAACCTTAGTATTTATGTACGGTAGGAGACAATTTGCATTTAATTCTTTGACATGTAAATTTTTTTGGGGTGAGGGGGGGGAAGGTCTTGCTTTTCATTTCCCAAAATGCACCTAAAAAACTGCAAAGTAAATGTGGCACTGGCTGGGACTAAAATCGCTGTAAAAAGTTTTGACACTCGATGAGTTAGGGCGCCCATATGTAGGTGTAATCCTAATGCTTTACCTACAATAACTGCTTAAAGTGGCACTATCACCGATTGAAATGCGAACGAAAATACCGTGGCGCCATCTAGCGACATTGATATTGTTAACCTTTATAGATAGCTCGCAGGTGCACGAGGATGAACCAAATTTTCACTCAATAATTAAGGATGTGGTGGCTTGTTTGTTTCGTTAAAAGAAATGCCGTTATGTATTCCTTCGCTTGGCGCAAGCAAACGCTTGATGGTAATACACAGCGCTAGATGTTGTCAGAAATCGTCTGCTTTCAATCGGTGCTAGTGCCACTTTAAAGAAACATACTTTTCACATGTATACTTACAGTTGCAGATGGTTCAGAATTCAAGTCATGTAAGGAATTTACAGTAATAGGCAATTTGCATTTGGGATCAAATTTCCAAGGCAAATCAATTTTAGCATGGCAATAGTAACGGACGTGTCCATAACGACCTTCAAAAGAAGAAGGTAGTTGAAGTGGTAACACAAACCTAAATGGCCAGTTGTATTCACCAGGCTGCAGAGTTTGTTTGGAAATACCTGCAATTAAATATATCGTTAGCACACACATAATTTTATTTTAATCCTTTTAACAAGACTGGGGGGGCTTAACTAAGGCAAGTTTGGCAGCAAGTTAATGCCACTACAATGGCCAAGGTTTAATCAGCAACCTAACCCAAATTTAAATGAAAGGTAAAGTTTAAATGATAAATGTGTAAAAAGCACCGGCTGAACCAAACATAAGGAAAATGCATAAAAATTGGTGATTCTACTAGAGAACTTGTTCATGCAGGAGAATCGAAGTTCTTAGAGTAGAATCCGACGAAGCTGTGTTAACTGGTGGGAATGTCCCTCTTACCTGTCCAGTGGCTTAACTACAATGAGGGAGAGGAGGCAGCCGCCTCCGGGCCCACCGGGGGCCCCATCACTGGCCGCAATTTAAAATTTGTTTGTAACCGCAAAATATGAGCAAGTAAGTCACTGCTATAGTTTCGTGAAAAAAATCGTCTTGTGTTGTAAAAAGTTATTTGTTTTATTTTTTATGAAGAGGTGTGTGTGTGTGTGTGGGGGGGGCTCTACTGGTCCCTTGCATTATGTGGCAAAAACTGCAGTTTTTTTGAAGGGCCTACACTGGGCTCTCGCCTGCATGGCAAAAACGGCATTTTTTAGGAAGGGTGGAGAGGTGTAACCTTACGTTGTAAAAACAACATTTTAGAAAATAAAGGGTGGGGGGGGGGGGGCGACCTCTATTTTTGTAGCAAAACTGTATTCATTTTTTTAATGAAAGGGGCCCTCCACTGGGCTTTCACCTTGTGTGGCAATTACTGATTTTTTGGGCGTGAAGGGGGCCCCTCCACTAAACAGCCGCCTCCGGGCCCCAATTTTGAAGTTACGCCTCTGTACCTGTCTGACCAATCGGCACCCTTTATTTCACTATTTGCATACAATTTTTCCCTAACTTGTGCATTTTTTGACGTCCTTCCCGCTGCCCATGTCCCGTCCGGTTCCCCTCCACCCCACTTCCTCCTCCATACCTGCTACCCATTGCTTTCAGCCGCCTGGCACCTATATCTGCGCCAGTAGAGGCGGGAGGGAGGTTAAGCTAACATAGCTTTGTCGGACAAGTTCTCTGGTAGAATCCCCAATACTCATTCATAGAATCACTCCTCGCTGTGTTAACTGGTGGGACAGATTCACACACGTGGCGCAGACCCAGCCACTTACCCGGATTGTTATAGCAGGCCTTTCTTCCTCATCCGTTGTAACAGTTGTCCTGCCAGTTCTCGCTTGTAGTGCGAGTGAAACACGGACGGCGATGCCCAATTGGCCATCGCCATTATCTGGGAAGGCGATGCTCCACAACCCGATGATGACGAAGTCACCGCCGAGCGCACTGATTGGGCCCTGAACTGCGATACGTTAATGCCTGCCTCCTGTAATGTAGCACAGAGCCACCTCGCTATCGTCTGGGAAGACACTGGTTTGTGCGGTCGCACGTAAGATAGAAACAGCCGTTCCGGCTGGTGCCCAGACTTCCTAGCTTCCACATCTCGCAGTGGTTCCATCCACCTGATGTAGGACCGTAGACATCTCAGCGCGTCCAAGGGGCCTTCCTCGTTACGATGAAGCCGGAGGAAAAGGAAGGGGGCCGCCACCCTGGCTGTTTTATGGCGATGCACGACGAACACTGCATCGGTCGGTGGAATGTCACATCCTTGCAGGCAGTTCACTAGATCTATTGCTCGCACTAATTGCCATCAACATGCAGATTTTGACAATCAAGGTCTTCAAAGTCAAACTTCTGGGCGGATGCCATGTACGCAGTAGCCTGGCTACCATTGCCTGATCCCAGATGCAGACGTACTGTGGCACAGGAGGCTGCAGGTTGAACACTCCATTAAAAAAAATCATCTAATTAACAGATGGGCTTACACGCACTTATCGGTCCACCCCTGATGGTAACGGCCCAAAGCCGCAACGTAACCCATCAAAGTACTATGCGCTAAACCCACGGAATATAGCTCTGCTAAGAAATTCACAGAACACTCTACCTACGAAAATTCGGTGCCGCAAAAAAAAAGTAACTCACCCGAGTGGTTAAATGGGTTTATGTAAAAAAATTCCAAGTAGTTGAGCTCCACGTAGCATTATAAAACGACGCAACAATGGCAGATACCAGCCAAACAAGCAATGCTGCGGAGAGCTCGAACAGAATCTTTGATTGGTCATAGTCATCCAACTGTGTGGAAAGCCATCAAAACCATTCAAACGGACCAAACTCAGTAGCGTTGCCTTGGCTATTGCTCAAGAAGCAAAGGGAAATTTCTTCCACCGAAGCGTGTAGGACCTCAAGTTTTGAAATTGCAGCAACGATTGGGGAGCGTTCACAAACTACCTAACCATTTTTTCCAAAAATTTCGAACCTCCCCGTCCCCCTTTGTAGTACCAGTGTTCTTAGCATAACTACCGCACCTGAAAATACGTCACCGCTCCTTTAAACCACCCCACCACCCGCCCAACTGCATACATTTTTTAGGGTGAGCTCGGTTTTGTTAGCTGTCCTTAGTATAGAGGCTTAATGGCCAGGGAGTTTGAAAAAAAATAAAAATTTCAAGTTGTAAACAAAAGTAGACACTGGCATAGCACTTAACATAAGATTGTCATTTTTTTAGTCCTAGGCTAGTTGTAATAGGCCTCGTTGCTGCTCAAATTTTAACCGGGATTTTGTGGAGCCGTCACTTGTGTGCTCCACCATGGCAGCCATCAATTTCATGTCAATATGTTAACCCTACCAAGATACCCCTTTAACTACTAATAGGCTATTCCATAATTATATAATGTATTAAGTTGCATCACATGACTTCCTGTTATAATTGTATATAAAGAGAAGTAAACAGGAAGTTCGCTGTCTTATCAGCTGTAGCCTACACTCTGGTAGTCCGTGTGTTTTATTACCATTGGTGCCCACGCTGGGCTTAGGTATGTCCCCGCCTAGGACATTACACATTTTATTTTTTTTAACTTGGACATTTTTTTGACTTGGGACCGAATTGTCATATGTGGTTGTATTTTTTTGGTAACGAATTGTCTGGGACCGAGTTTTTGGGACCGAATTGTCGCGAACCCATACGAAACACTTCCCACATAAGCTTTAACAAGTTTTTGATAACGATGACAATTCATTTCATAGACCTACCTGATATGTTACCCAAAAGATTTAGTTTATATTCGAAGTAATTTTCGGATGCAGAATAAGTGTGGGTTACAGTTTTATTATTGCTGCCCGTATGGCTTTCTGTCCAACGAACCTGGCCATGACCAGCAATTTTAAGATGAATGCCTAAAAAGCAAGAGAAAACATACATTACTATGACTTATAGATTAAAATACCGTAGGCCACACACACTGGCCTGATATGCATTTACCTCTTGTGGCCAACACATCCGATACTTTCATGTGAACCAACCCGGAGAGAGTCTGTCCGGCAAAAAACACAGCTTCGCGATTGTCCAAGCGGACTTGAAATGCATCCAATTTCCCCATTGTAGCTTATATGTACTGGGCTTTTAATCAGGTTCTCAGCTTGTGGTCGATTTTAACATCACTGTTTCCCCCAGTCACTGTGAGAATTAAAGCCAGCTCTTGAAACTAGCACACAACTGGAGGACCAATTTGCATTTCTCGTGTAGATCTCAACTGCTTACCAGCCTAAATAATGTGTAAACTTGTTGAAGAATCACCACGTGTGGTGAATTTCTATTTTCCCTATGCCCTTCATGTTAGGTTGCTGATTTTTTTCTTCTTTTTTTGCTACACTTTTGTATTTGTTTTAAATTTATAGTCTAGACGACAAATGATCAGCATTTGTATAAAAATACTTCAGTGGCACCACTATTGATAACGTTTGGTAAATAATTTGGATTAGGAGGCTGGACAATTTGTCTACAAATGCAAAGGCGTGGCAACCAGTGAAACCTTAGATGAGTAACTTAACACTTCGTTATGGCGAAACTAATGCATACATAAGCACGCCAGCTGCACAATACGGCCTTTGACGAATGTATAGCTTTAATTTCACTCAGCTCAGTCAGCAAGACACACCTTTCCGTGACAGCGAAAACAACGTAGAACTGTCGTAATCAATGATCCAAAGCATCAAAATCGAAATATTATAGTTTAGAATTAGGCACAGCTAAACACTTTTAACTCTTTCTTCCTTACGTAACAACATTCAACTTTTCCGCCAAGTTATGAGGCACAGGCACTAATTCCCGATAACGTTTGACTTTAAAGCTCGGGTTTCATAGCCATTGGTCCTGGGAACTTCCAACCCAGGGAGCTTGGATTATATGTAGCTTTGATAGGGTGGACCCACTTACTATTACGCTTTACCGCGAGAAACCGTGCGAGATTTTGGGAACAGCTTTACCATACCACAAACGCGTCTGACGTCTCTGCTCCCAATTTTCGCGCCATTTTACTGATTCTTGCATCTCATTGGCTTTTGATTTTGCTTATGAATCGCCACAAAATTGGACTAACATACGAACGAGTACTCATCATCAAACGTAAGCCGGACCGCTACAATTGTGTAAATTGTTTGAAAGTGCATTAACCTACCAGTACAAACGACAATGCGACTGAAAGTAGCAACGTTTGTTATAAGACGGAGAGAACCGCCACAAGCGATCATCGTAAAGCATGCCATTGTTTTGGTTTCGATGCAACGACGTCAGCTACTCTCGTCTTGGGTTATATGGTAAGAATTTGTCGTTTTGTTTTAATAATGTGTATTTTAACGTTCAGCAAAGATTGAACGATCAGACATTTCATAATTATTCATTAATTTCGTTAAAAATTACTCGCTAGTTGAAACAAACCTTTTTGTTGGTTTCGAAAAACCAAGCGTCGTCTGCTTTGAGGATTGGTTTTGGAGCAAAAACGTCATCAACTGAATCACGCTCGTGTATACTTTATCGCGAGGAAATAGCTGCGATCTAGTTCAGACGCGTTCAACTATCATGCTATCAAAAGTTAATAAAACCAGATTAACCAGGTTTTGATGCTATGTATAACCCAAGCTCCCTGTTCCTCCAACACATGTCGACAAATTTTGATGAATGAGTGTAGCGCAAAATGCCAGCTGAGATTGAATTGTGTTCCTCGGTTCCTCCATGCGCAGCGTTAGAGGAAATATTATAACTTTATATAAAATACTTAGATTCGACTTCGGTGGCCCAACACTCAAACAACTATTTAACTTACAACTAACTACGGTCACTCGTGGACACCCCCTTTAAAATCCGTAGACCAATTATACACAAATCAAGAACCAAAAGTTTCTATAGAGCAGCGTCAAGTGACGTCATATGGCTACAAGAGAGATACCTGCAAGGGGCACTAGATTGAAATGGTGGGTTAAACAACGGCACTTCTAGTCAAGCTAGTGCTTTGAGAGTGGATTTCGTAGGCTTAAAAAACCGTTGTTTTCTCCAATCCCTTATGCTACGAGGTTGTAATCGGAAAATAAAGATTCTACTTGCTTAAAAATGTCAGCAACTGCCAACAAATCGACAAAAATCGCGCGTTTTAGGCCTAAGAAATTCAGTCTATAGCATTGGCTTCAGTAAGACGCTCTTCTTTTCCCCCACCAGTGCACCTTGCAGCTAACCCAGTTACTGGCTCCACCATAGAGTTATATACAATAAGACTACGTCGTGTCACTGCCCTATAGAGCAGTGACATTTGCCGCCATATTGGCACCAGTATGGGTTTTGGAGGTCATAACTACAAGGTGCACTACATAAAAATGGAGGGAAAAACAACGGAAGAGCGGATTTCTTAGGCTTAAAATAACCTCCAACAACAAAAATCGCGCGTTTTAGGTCTAAGAAATCACTCTTCACAGCATCAGCTTCAGTATGACGCCCTTCTGTTTCTCTCTGCAGTTCCGCTTGCAGCTAACCCATTAAGGCTCCAGCATAGAATTATATACAATAATACTACGTCGTATCAAGCCCTATTCACTCTCTACGAAATCTGCGCAACTTTCCGTCTCCAGCTCGCGCGATCAAAACGTGCTGCGCCATCTGTAGGAAGCGACTACGAACTAAAGCTTCACCACCTCGACTTCCGGGCAAATCCAAGATGGTGGTGTCGTGCTCTCACGGCGGCTGATAGATTGGTTCCCGACAGTGCAGCCAACCACACATGCATGATATTACATTTCATAAATTTCCCAGCAAGAAATTGTATCCATATATAGTTTTGAAGTGGGTGAACGCCAGAATGATTATGTTTGTACGCTGAACTTACCGCGTTGATAATGAAATTGAAACGCTGACTGGGCTGCCGGTTCAATAGCGCTTTATTTACGTTTTGTTTATTTACGCTCTGAGGCAGGCACTGGTCAGGTCACGTGGCTCAACCGTCTTTTCCGCAGGTTGCGCTCTCGTGGCAAAATTGAGAAACCATAATCTCTGCCCATGCTCTGTCCGTAGTTTTGCACGTGTTGCTTGAACGGTAAGTCTAGCAAGCGAGTTATCCCGTAACGAACGTGTAGTTATTAATCCAAGGTATTATTGTGTATAACTCTATGCGAGAGCCTTAATGGGTTAACTGCAGGGGGCACTGCGGACAGAAACAGAAGGGCGTCATACTGAAGCCGATGCTGTTAAGAGTGATTTCTTAGACCTAAAACGCGCGATTTTTGTTGTTGCAGAAAACAACGTTATTTTAAGCCTAAGAAATTCGCTCTTCCGTTGTTTTTCCCTCCATTTTTATGTAGTGCACCTTGTAGTTATGCCCCTCCAAAACCCATACTGGTGCCAACATGGCGGCAAATGTCACTGCTCTATACTTATAGGCTCATTCACATTTGGAATTCACTCCGTGAACAGGTAGTTACTGCACCCAGTATCAACATTTTCAAAAACAATCTTGACCGGCATGTTGAATTAGATACAAACTGGCAATATTCCATTTACACCGAAACCCTTTAAAGGGACAGTACTTCGTTGGCCATTTTTCTCAAATTTCCTCGATACACTACCGGATGTAGTTTTTTAAGAAATCATCAAACAATTATTAAGTGGTCTATGAGCCCGATTTCAGTGTTAAACGTGGCATTTACCTGTATCTTTCTCATGTTTTCTCGCGGTCCCACAACCGTTTAGCTAATTCCCGCCAAAGCAGGCCAAGCAGTGAACCAACGTTGAGTGAACGATTAGGGACTACATTCGATCGCGCACCTGACGACGGAATCAGGAAAGAAACCTGCCAAAGCAAAGGCACAATGAGAAGCTGCGTTCCTCGAGCATTAGAGTAGAGAGGAATCATGCAGCTACTATCTCTGTTTGGCCTTGGCCATAGTGTTACGCGATTGACGAAACTATTTTTGCGTGCAAATCTAAAGAACGATAATGAAAAGTGGTCGAAGTTGAATTCCGAGAATAAATTAAAGACGGATAAAGAAATAGCTAGATTTCTTCTTGACTAATGCTGACTTGCTTACTATTGAAACATAGGGGTATATTATTAGCGTCGTAGAGTGCTCCTTTGTTACACCTATGTAATGAAAGGTGGTGGGAGGAGGAAGCACGACTTGTTACTTCAAATATATTGCTTTTTAAACCCACAAACACTGCGTTCATTGTTTGTGAAAAAAATTCTTTCACCGACCGTTTTCCGTTCAGTGTTACGGAAAGAAAACTTTTTATTAGACCAAATTTTTTTTATATACTACCAGATGGCCATTGATTTGTCGATAGCTTCTGCAGCACTGGCAGGATGAATGGATGAGAGCTGAGACTGGCAGAACTCTTTTTCGTGTTCAGCCTACTTGTGGAATACAGACAGTGCTGGACAGGCTAAGTTATACGGATGCAAAGATAATATCATTGTTACAAACGGGCCACTCGCTTTTGCGTGGACATCAATTTCGGTTTGGGTGGGTTGACACCCCCTTATGCCACGCATGTCACATGGAGGTAACACCAGAGCATTTTATTGTGGTTTGCCCATTGTACGCCCATCTTCGTGCCTCGCTGGCAAGATTCATGTGTGCGATACCGACACTGGATTTGCTGCTGTCTGCTGCAGCTGGAGCGGAATCGTCGCTGCGATTGCGGTGCCTGGCTAGGTTCTGTAAGGCGACGGGGGTCACAGTATAGCATTTGCCTAAAGGGTCCCGTCTCCTAGTGTCACAGTGCAGTGTGTTTTGTTATTCGTTGTTCTTTATTATGCTACGTGTGGTGAGTAGGTAAGCTATCCCGGGCGTAAACAGGTTGCTGCCTGTCTGCGGGGTGATTTTATGTAACAGTTGGAGTTATCTTGTTGATTTGAGTTCTAGCATTTGTACTTAGGAGCGTGCGGTTTCGGACCAGGGCTCCCGGGAAATAAATGAATGAATGAAATTAGCAGCTGGAAACGATGCTATGACTTATTTAATTCACAGATAAAGGCTTTCAGAGCTGAGCTCCAGGTGAACGGGAAAACGGGTCCGGGCTGCGTTGTGCCCGGGAACGATGCTTGAGCATGCCAATTTTTAAAACGGTGCATCCAGTGATTTGAGCCATGGGATGCGCTGATTGAGTGAGCAAAACGAACGAAAATCAGCGTTTGTCAGCCAGTGTGTGCAAAAATTGGATTGAAGAAACTTATTTCCGTGAAAGTGTTTCTTAGCTAGTGTGCGCGAAAATGGGAATGACGAAACTTAATTCGGTGAAACATACAGAATATTGAAAATGGTGCATCTAATGCCAGACGTGCGTAGCACGGGCTTCCTTCAGTAATATATATTGGTAAACTCTTCTTGACATGGCGGACGCTGTGCTCGTACCACGTAGATATGTCACACGGCAGTTCACAAACTATAGCAAGGAAAGCAAGAAAATCTCATATGCGGTAAAAGCTAAAAAGTATAGGATTTCTGAAACGAAAAAGCATAAAAGAAAAACAACACAGCGTCATAACGGTGGCCGAGGTATTGAGGATGATGGGAATACTTTACTTAAAACCCCACCTTGTATTCTATCTCATGCTTTTCAAATGTCAACACCGAGACTGGACAGTGATGGTGTTCCACCAAATACGTGTATTGTGGTGTCGTCAGTGAAGCACCACAATGGCGTCGTTCAAATTAGGTCCTTAATGTCAACCTTACTAGTTTGCCATAACCACTGTGATAGATAGCTGTTAATATTGTAATGTACTACACCATGCCATACTAACATGTGACCATACAGGTCACATTACGTGAAGGTAAACCAAGCAATGCTACATAAAAATACAAAGAACATTTCGAAAATTTTCAATTTTCGTCATCAGGTTAGCAATAAAATTAAAGCTTGGCAAAAGCCACTAAGTCATCCTACGTTAAAAGCATAAAACAGTAATTTAAAACGGATAAAAACCACCAATTTCTCCCCTCAAAAAATGACCAAAAAGCAACGACCCACCTGCTCCATTGGGAAACCAAGTCACGAGGCAAGGTGTATGCAAATCAGGGTCACATGTTTCAAAGGTGCGATGCATTCGTTATGGGGGTTTCACAATATGCCTGGCAAAAGAGTCGAGTTTAAGTGTTTTAATTACAGGAAAATATTCTTTTAGAAATTTATTATCTGGCACTAAGTGGTTATGTACAGGTGGTGTAGGATGACAAACGTTTCAAGATTAATTCGTGCTCTAGTGTGTTTTTCTTGAAACAAGATTTGGACCTTGTCCAAGTTGGGAGTGTGGCCTGTTGCGTATTTGTCAGGCGACTTTCCTGTTGAAAGGCAGTGTTGCACTAACGATTTGGATTGATTTTTAGTTTGAAGTTTGATTTATGGGATGCAATATGTTCCTTAAGTTTTTGAAGGGATCTCATAAATCAAACTTCAAATTAAAAATCGAATCCAATTCTTTAGTTCAACACTGTCTTTCAACAGGCAAGTCACCTGACAAATACGCAACAGGCCACACCCCCCCGTCTTGGACAAGGGCCAAATCTTGTTTCAAGAAAAACACACTAGAGCACGAATTAATCTTGAAACGTTTGTCATCCATACACATACACCACCTGTACATAACCACTTAGTGCCAAATAATAAATTTCTAAAAGAATATTTTCCTGTAATTAAAACACCACTTAAACTTGACTCTTTTGCCAGGCGTATTGTGAAACCCCCATAACGAATGCATCACACGTTTGAAACACGTGACCCTGATTTGCATACACCTTGCCTCGCGACTTGGTTTCCCAACGGAGCAGGTGGGTCGTTGCTTTTCGGCTGCCATTTCTGCCTCTTTTGAGGGGAGAAATTGGTGGTTTTTATCCGTTTTAAATTACTGTTTTATGCTTTTAACGTAGGATGACTTAGTGGCTTTTGCCATGCTTTAATTTTATTGCTAACCTGATGACGAAAATTGATAATTTTCGAAACGTTGTTTGTATTTTTATGTAGCACTGCTTGGTTTGCCTTCACATACTCTGTTACCATGCTTTTTTACTCCTTTTATCGCATACACCGCATTATTTACAAATCACATTTCAAAATTAATTTTATTTAATTCTCTGACAAGAGCCATGTTTTGATTTCCTTTTTCATAGTATATTTGCAGTTAATTTGTCGTAGATTTTTAGGTATTCTGTTAAAAATACCATATCAGTTTGTCCATAATGGGACTTTAATCCAGTTAATACTAATAATAATAATAAAGATGACCAGTTGTTTCCAGTTTATTTTTGTCTTCCTAAATAAACTTTTGGTCTTTCTTATTTTGTTACCAGTTTATTTTTTACAAGTTAATTTGTTAGTTTGTTAAGCTGATTAATACAACATCAAAGCAAATTGTTTCAAATTTTTCAGAGTTTTTAATTTTTTTTCCCCCAACAGCTGAGTCAGTGGTTTGTAAGTGTTGATTCTTCCTTAGCGTAAGAAGTTCTTGCAGAGCACTAATTGTCATTCTGTATTTTCTGCGTAATCATGTTTGGCACAGTCGCTTTATTTCTCTCAACATGTGAAAATTGCTATCGATTCCGTATCACAACCAAACGAAAAAAGTAAAGAAAAATACATAAATAAACCCTTTTACAGTTTCTGAATATAAAATCCTTTTTTTTTTTTTAGTTACCACCATCGTGAAAGTTAACGTGGTTCTTTGAAATTCTTGGTCTAATTGTTCATTGATGTCGATGTTACAGCTGGTTCCGTCATTCAGCCATAGGAACAAGACGTTCACCTCTACCATTACAACATCGCAATCCTAATTTGTTTTGTCGTCACTACATCGATCAATGACTCTTCGAAGACCAATTGATGAGCCTCAGGCAGGGCAAGACAGTGTTGATAAATTAGTTGTAGCATTATCCTCTTGGTTACTTCGTCTTGTAGCACACATATACCGGTTGATAAGTATGATCAAGCCTCTGATCATGGTTATCGTGTTCATGCATATTGTCTTCAGCAAATGTGGTCTGCGTGTACGATGGTAGAGCTAGAGAAAATTTCAAAATGAGATAATTTTGTCAATAGTTTGTAAAAACAGTATTTTTCTGATTTCGTCAACATGGAACTTGTATGCAAGTACAACAAAGCACAGAAAATAATAATAATGGGGCAAAATTATTAAAATTAAGTCTGAAAAACATTGAGTCAACCCTTTCATATGACGAAAACCTGGACCACAATTTGGTAAAAAATGCTTATGTGGCCATCGAGGATTTGTCCGGAATGAAGTGATTCTAGTACAAACTCCTTATCAGGAACAATGAGTTTAATAATGATACTTACCTTCTATTTGTACATACGTTCTTTTTCCTTTATCTCTGAAGTAATGGTATCAAATGGTATCAAATGGTATCAAATGGTATCAAATGGTATCAAATGGTATCAAATGGTACCAATAAAGATGGGTAATATGAGAGACAGGTTCGAGTGTGGCCCAGACAATACAACTTCAAACTGGAATAAAAAAGAAAACATGATTTGAAACCAAATAGTAATAGTTTCTAACATTAATAGCGGATATATTAGCTGTAGAATTGGCAGTACCATGGCCCCTTTGTATGCTTACTTTGGCTGACATGGCAGGATAGAAAGACACACTGTTAACGTACAACAATAAAGAGCTGGTTTATGTGCCTTCAGTGTTATATCCCAGTGACTAAAAAATTTGAATGTCAATCTAAAGTGCTTTGTGCCAGTGTTTTACAAACGCAACTGTGTTATTGTGAAGTAGCTGTAAAAACAATGACGCATAAACTGAATTAGAAGTAGTGTGAAAACTGTTTTTTTGTGTGCAAAGTCTTACAGAATTACAGCACATTTTCTTAAGCTCTGGTAAGCCATACTGTCTAGCCACGCTTTGCAGAAACTTGACTCACTACTGAACGTATCACGTACTGTCAAAGTCATTCCAAAAATCGCCCAAGTCGACAGAAAGCCCGAAAAAATATGCCATTACTGACGATAAAGCTACCACATTCCTAACCTGTTTCTGAAGCTTATGTTTCCTGACACACAGAATCTGTTCCACAATAGAATTATTTTTAGGAAACGCCGCTTATCCCTAACTTTGGTCTTCATTTATTTGGACTCATGGACCATGAATCGTTAACCACTACAGTTTTACAATAAATAATAAAATGACTTTGTCTGCTCCATTTAAAAGAGCAAAGCGGACATGCAAGGGTCGAGGATGACTACTAACAAAACGCCATATTAAAAAAAAAAAACTTAAGCAAATTCGCATTAACAAATTTGCGTCAAAGTTAAAAAAAAATTTCAAAACTTCTTGAGGGAATAAATGGGGATTAAAAAGGATGGAATTTGGAATAAAGGAGAATGGGGATGGCCAGCCTCAACGGCAGTTTTCAGGCCGAAATAATAAATCACTCGTATTAAGTTCCTGGGAAATGTACGTAACGAGGGAGCCGAAACAATGTCATTAGAGAGCGAGTTCCAAACTGGAATCACTCTCAGACCAAAAAATACTCTCCTGTAATTCAAGTTATACCTGGGATTTATGACACAAAGGTGATTTCCACGAAGAGCGGTAAATCGACTGGGAGTGAATAATTTTGAAAGTAAGGATGAGATCAGCCTTCAGACGTCTACATTCGAGGTTGTCGAGTTTGAGTACTTTGAGTCGCTCACAACAAGGTTTCATACCTAGTCGAGGAAATCCTTGTGTGTATGTATCTCCTCTCGACTGCTTCAATTTTGTCGATGTCTTTCAAATGTCTTGGTGACCACATCAGGCTTGCGTACTCCAGAACAGGGCGAACACAGACTTTAAAGGCCCAAAGTTTTGTTTCAGAGTTTCAGAGTTAACACACAACAACACAAAAAAGGCTGTAAAGACTCAGGTCGGTGTGTTAGTTGAATTTGTGTATCAGTTATCTTCAACCATCAATTGATAGTAGAAAAATTATTCACACTATTTACGTGCAATACGTGGGTAAAGTGTGTCCACAACCTTCGAATTTTTATGATGAAGAATGGAGTTGGTTTTAAATTGAATCTTGTTGTTCTCTTGTGTGATGGGCAGACGAAATGTCCAAAGTTGCAGTCGTTGAATGGAGAGTTCAAAAACGTTCATTTTGGGGGGGAGGGAGGGGGTACTGTGCCCAATGGTGTTGAAGCACATCGCGACGAAAAAAGAAGCAACAAAGAGCGTTCTTCATTACACTGAGAAACGAAACCGGCAGTTTCTTTCCCAGACGACCTTGTGATGAGAGTTGCAATATGCAGCAATACTTAGAACATGGACGCTTCAATGTCGTAAGGACGTGTATACATTATACAGTATGTCTCAGCAAGTCCTGAACCAGGTAGGTCTATATGGTATAGGCCTATACAGTGTAGGCCTGTACGATGTACGCCTATTCCATATTAGGCCTAAGGTGTACAAATCAGCAAAACTATATGAGAAAAATATGCACCTAATGGGAGTAGCAAATGTCTTCCACAATAGGCGTTCACTCGCAGTAACACCAGTACCTTAAACCTACACTGTATAGGCCTATACCATATAGGCCTACCTGTTCAGGACGTTTGAGACATACTGTATATTTATTCACTCTTGGTTTTGATCTTTTGAATGTCAATATGCCCAAAATCCCTTCCCCAATTTCACTAACTTCCAAACTTATAGCTATAAATAAAGCATAGAATCTGCGTGCAAAATTTCAGATTATTTAGACAACGGGTTCGAAAGTAACTGTGGAAACGGGCAGACAAATAGAATGACACCAGCACAGGGTGAGTAGTAAATTGTATCGCTGGTCACCAGAAAATGCCCAATTAAAATCCCAAGTTTTTCAAACAACAGTCTCAGGTTTTCAAAATAATGACTAACTGACCAACAGTATAACACCAATTACCTCAAGAAAGTACTGAAAATCCATAATCCGACAACCTTCAAGGCCGGATGGTGGCAGAGGAGGAATTAAAAGTGCCACGCTGTTCCAGACATCCGAATGACCAGGTTGTATTGGACCTTGGTGTAATTCAATTAGAGCTTTATTTTGATGTCTAGATTTCGTCGTGGCATGGAAAGTGGTGCGCTGAAATTAAGAATTATTAATAGAAATATTAGTTGTCCGATAGGTGTGCAGTACGCTGAAACGAATTAAAATTAGGTCCATTGTTTTTTCTTTTTCTTTTTTGGTCTGTCCTTTTCTATTAATGTCTGTACTCTACAAAACCAATGCCTCAACATATATTCGTTAGATTCATTAAAAATATACTTTCAGTTTTAACCATATTGGAAGCAGAACCTTTAACGTTTATCTGCATGGCATAAAAGTGCTCATAGGGAGTGTCAGACGACGGAGTGTATAATAATAATAATTTGGCTTTACCACCGTTAGGCAGTCGGACAACGGAAGGGCGGTGAGCCACTAACACCGTGCCTTTTGAAAGACAATCTAGATATTGAAAGGGGATCAGACAAACTTTTTCCTCATCCGAGCTACAAAATTGCCTTTAGCGGTCGTTTCAAGAAGGGTTGAAGGTTCTCCGTACTAAGCTTTCTACAAAAACCCTGCACTGTCGACTGGTCCACAGTTTCGGCGCTCATTGCATTCCAGTGTCTTATCATACAAGAATTAAAAGCCCAAGCAGTGCACATACATACAAAAAGCCCGACGTTTCTAGGTTACTTTCACCTCATCATCAGGTGAATTAAATCCACAAAAGTTTCGTCAACCTGTCAAAAAATACAGTTCATACAGAATCAGCATAGGGTAGTAAAATTTTTAAGTTGGAAATAAAACATAGAAAAACGATTAAATACAACCCAAGCTTAACCACGGAAAAACAGGTAAGCACTAGGAGGACCTTCGACCTCACTCCTGCGATTGCAGAGGAAAAGTGAAGTCACGTGGCTGGTGCTTCTGTTTAAATACTATTTTGGTGGAAGATGAGGGAGTGGGGCGGGAGTTATTGTCTGAAGCATACCTAGCGATTCCAAGTCTGTGTAAAAGTGGGACGTAGATTACTTGATATTTTTATTTTCAAACATAATATGATTATGCTGTAAGCTGCACGAACTGTAATTTTTGACACGTTGACGAAACGTTTGTGGATCTAGTGCACCTGATGACGAGGTGAAATTAACCTCGAAACGTCGCGCTTTTTGTCAGTTTGTGCACTGATTGGTTTTTTTATTCATGTAGGTTATACCAGTACGTACGTTAACTGATTGTGACAGTAACAAGATCAGCCTAAGAAAACTTGTTGTGTGTCAGGCTAGCTGAAGACTAGATTATCTGTCTTCTTTTATTAATTAGCCGACTCGTTCGGCACATAGGACCACAAAGGTCTTTACTTAAAAATCACATATGTAGAGAAGCAATATTCACTTAGCTAGAATTGTATTTATTTACTAAAAATCAGCTAGACTACCTGGATTTGGCCATGAGACAGAGGAAGCGTACTTTCACTTGGAGGAGACCACGGCCTTGTGCAGTTGCAGGCCTAAGATAATTTAACCTTTTCCCGCATTAAATCAGTCACGTCTACGAGCTCGTCTGTGATGTGAGAAGCGAATCCCACAGTCGAGGTTAACCCCACTTCTTCCTTATGTAACCCTTTCATCAAGTAGCTAGCATGTCACCTTCAAGAATAATATATACAGGACACAGCTTCATTATTTCGGCAACCCTTGCCCAAATAGTATTATGTCAGTGGGAGTGTGGAAAGTTTCCGTATCGGTGTGAATAACGACAAAGGGTTCAGCAAAGTACAAAACCCCTCAGAAATGGCGCTTGACTGTAGATTTTCCACGAACAACCCATTACTATGCCGGATGTCCCACTGAACTGAGTGACGGGAAATTGTGAACAGATTGTGAACAGTGCTGTGTCAGTACGGCTCAGCGGTAGGACTTACGCCTTTGGTTTCAAAGGTCGTGGGTTCAATTCCCCTCTCAGGTAGTCTGACATTTAAGTCCAAAAGGCAACGTAAATAGGTTTGCATCCGTATTTATTTAACCCTTTTCGAGCCCTTTGGCTTCCCATCCTGTTTAAATAGATTTAGAGCAGATAGTGACAGACAAATCCCGGGCAGGGCTGAGTGAGAGGTTGCCCAGCTATCCGACTCTTGACACATAAGTTTGGTACTCGTTCTTTACAGTTGATGATCATTACGAGTAATGGATTATTAAAGTAAAAACCAAGCAGTGCTACAAAATAAAAAAGACGAACAACGTTTCGAAAATTTACAATTTTCGTCATCAGGTATGCATAATAAAATTAAAGCATGGCAAATACCACTAAGTTATCCTATGTAAAAGCATAATCGCAATAATGAAACACAGTACGAGTAATGGAAACACCGTACGATCGTATGAATGTTTGTTATCCATTTCATCAATACCCGAATCAACATACCCCTTTTGACATAATAGAGCTTAAGGTCGCTAGCCAGGCACTTGAGTCTTTAGGGATGGCTTGGATCACAATTGCTTACACGTATCTGTAGGGTTGTTATTTGAATACTGAATTCCCTAATTACCAGTTGTTTAATTGTGGAATATATTACCACTAGTGTAAATTTGGCAGGCATCAAATGCCCAGGAATTTAATTGTTTCATTGATTAATCTGGAGCGTTGATAAGCATATGGATTGTCGCGGCGTGCTAATTAACTTGGCAAAATACTGCTAACGTAATACACAAGTGGATTGTGGAAAAGGAACCACAGTCTTGCCTCGTTCATCTGCAACATTGTTCATTTGACATTAATTATAGTGCAATTATGTGTAGTTATTAATGTTTGCATCTTGACAATGGTATAGTGAACTGTACTTGGATTTAAAGAAATACACCTCTTTCACGTAAGTTGTTTTCGCCCTAAAACACAGAATCCCATCCAGAATTGAAAGTCTAGTACAGTAATATCTAGACTAATGGGGATCCTGAGTTAAAAAATTGCTGCCTAACCTTTGGGTTTATCCGGTCCCTGAAGCCATTCTAGAATCTAGATTAATGGGAATCCCGAGTTAAACGGTTCTTGCCAAACCTCTGGACATATCCAGTCCCTGAAGCCATTCTAGTATCTAGATTAATGGGGATCCC
>JAHWFP010201419.1:6688-28343 GCA_023313725.1 Lithobius niger | reverse complement strand
AGATCGTCGCTGTTCTGTTGGCCTGTGTGTGCGTTGCTTATGCCGGTCACATCGCTGCCCCCCATTGCCGCCACCTATGCCCATACACCCATTGCTGCCCCCATTGCCACCTACGCTCACGTCCCCGCAGTCGCCACCTATGCCGTCGCCGCCCCCGTTGCTGTGTACGATGCCACCCACTTCTCTTACGGTTACAACAACCCCCACCTTAATGGACGTGTCGATGTTGCCCGTAACGGACCCATTGCCTCCCACGCCTACAACTTCCGTGCTGGTACCTTGTTCTAAATTGTAAGCATTTCATTAAATATTAGCTTTTTTTAATTCCTTAATTATGTGCCTTAAAATTCTTGGCTATTGTTCGTAAACATGTGATGAAGGAATGTTAAAAGTGGGCTGATTCATTGACAGGGTTAAACTTTAGAGAGAGAAACATCCCCGTATATGTTTATCCGAATAGGCCTAAACTTATTCTTAAATTTTCAAATTACATGTGGTTTGTTCATAAAATAGTTTTATGGCGCCCACATCCTAAATTGCATTAATTTTTTTTTGTTTACTTACAGAAACTGCCAACTAGTCAAGTCTTAGGATTTTCAAGATATAGAAACTTCTGGAAACCAGTTAGAGGAACGCCGAATATCCCTCATAGGTTAACATACTGTACATATACCATCACTGTGGCCAAAGAAATTGAATAAATTGTTTTTAAATTAATTATGTACGTCTTTAAACGTTACTTTGATTTTTTTTTTGGGGGGGGGGGGGTTGTTTAGTGTTTTAGAAAGGTTTAACTTAATTAGGAAGACCCAGCCTGATTTCTGGAAATCCCCTTAAGAAAACCTTATTGTGTGCGCGGCGCATCTTGAACCCTGCAAGTATTTTATGAGCGACTACGTCTTCCTGAATGGGGTGACTTTAATCGATGGCCGCCATTGTTTTTGTAACCATCTTGGATATCAACAAGGCACTCTGCTACTGAAAACGTACAATCGATTACCTGTGTTCGTTCTGCGGCGAATTTAAGATATAGGCCGCGGACACTATAACTCCAATTTTTTTTAGTGATGATGACAACCAGATATCTTCGAAATGCTAACGACATCATGGTTCATGTGGAGATGACTAATTTTGAGCCGTCTTGAAGCTAAGGAATTATGGCGATTCTCGCACATAAATTATTGTTGTCTTTTTTTGAACTCCTAAACGCTAATAAACGTAAAAAAAAGAAACACTAAAATTCTTTGCTTGTAGCATTTGGCACAATTACAGTTTAGAAAAAAATTCGAACTTTTCGAAAATTTCGCACCGTACTGTGACACTAGAGAAGCTCTCACGGAAAAGGTACCAAAACAATGGCAATGCAAATAATTTATAATTAGAAAACAAAAACGAGCTCGTTTGATATTTAAGGAAAAGTTTAACTGAACCGGAGTAAAACAGGAAAGGAACACGAATAAGCTTCCCTGTAAAGTTTCAGATACCACAGTGTTGTTGCGGTGTTTAGTCCTCGTGAAACTTTACTGCTGTATTCAACCAGTAGAATGTAAATAAAATTATAATCATTGCAACTGGCAAAAAAGCACTGGCCATTAAAGAAAGGGAAAGAAGCAGTTATTTTTTTTTATTATTTGAATTTTTAGTCGTTTTTGTAGAATAAATTTAAACGAAGAACGAATAACGTGTGGCTTTGTTTGGTTGTTTTTCGATTATCCCGTAATTAATTTTTGATATTGATTAAAGATAATATCTTGGTATTAATAAGAACTAGGTAAACATTTAAGCACACACGTACAGCTCCATGCACTCGCTTATCATTTTGCCTAGATTTTTAGTCTTTTTCTTCTGAATTTCGTCTTTTTTTCATTCATTACACTATTAAGGACATGACGATTAGTTATTTATCATTTTTCAACAATGTCGTTTAGTTAAGCAGCTGCAATACGAAGGACACAAACATCAGTCATTAGTTTGCATACTGAACTCAAAAGTTGAAAATAAAACAGTAAAAAACATTTTAATACAACAGTAAGGTTTCACGTGGACTAAACACTGCAGTAACATTGTGTTGGGTTATCTGAAACCTTACAGAAAAGCTTATTCGTGTTCTTTCCGGTTTGACTTCAGTACAACTTCCGCTAAACATAAAACGAATTAGTTTTTGTTTCCTAATTAGTGATACTTTGACAAAACATACCGTGCTTCTTATGTGCCCCTTTTTAACAATGTAGAGTGGAACTGAATTTCGCTCGCTTCGCTCACTCATTCATTGGAAATCTTTCCGTTGGCGTGTCTACGGCTCTTTTTCAACGCTTTTTGCCTTTATTCTTAAGCCCTAACCAGACTGGCTGCCCGCGGCTGCACGCCGACGCAGTATGGTGTAAAAAAGACTTCAATATTCGTCCTTAACGCAACACCACCCACACGATTACTGTAATATTGACCTTGTAGGCACGTAGTTACGCATAGCTTCGCGCGAAATTTTCTTCTGTCTGGAGAGGCCTTTAATTGCAAGACGGAACGCCAAATGGGCAAAGGAAACGTCAGGTTTAAAGCTTGTGCCACACTGCTCCGTTCCGAAAACGAAGAGAGGCTCCAGGGCCACCGTAGTTAGCGACGGAAGCAATGGGTGCTATGGGCCATACGTTGCAGTCAGTCTCTAACTACGATGGCCGTCCCTGGAGGCTCTCTTCGTCGTCGGAACGGAGCAGTGTCCCACAAGCTTTACGTGGGAGGTAGCGGTCAAATAAATACGGATGCCATCCTATTTGTACGTTGCGTTCAAACGTAAATCGGCAACGTAAATAGGTTGCCATCCGTATTTATTTGACCCATCTCGAGCCCGTTTGGCTTTCCGTCCTGTTTAGGGTAGTGGTAAAACAATAATGTTAAGATTCCTCACAGAGCACGAGAATTTTTGGCATGCAAGGTTTTGGCATGCAAATTTTCGGCATTTTAGACTTAAGAGGTTCCATCTCTTCCAGAAAAAAGCCAGGGGTTGGTGAGGCTGGACTCGGCCCCGGGACCTCTTAACATGAGACGGTCATGCTAACCATCAGGCCACCTTGCCCCTGCAGAAAAGTAGGGTGAGGCCGCCCGCGCACACGGCAACCAGGTCGCGCGGCCACGTCCGTTTTTCATTAATAATTCTCGATCACGTGGTGAAAAATGAACACGGAGCAAATATGGTCGCCCTGTGGCCGCCTGCTTGCCGCCCGGGATCCCAGTGGCCGCGGCGACTGTCTGGCCGCCGCGGCCATGTGCGCGTTGCTACATACACCGTAAGCATTCTCGTTGGCCGTAGCGACCTGGCCGCGCGAATGGGCCGCTGTGTGCACGGGGGCCCTTACTCAAGAATTCATTGTAACTTAAGTTTTAACAGGAGTGCCTATCCCCCCCCCTCATACTATGAGGATTCCCCCCATGTTTATCAAACCCCCCAACTTTGAAAATGATTATTTGGGTCACAACTAACCATGCTATGAAATACATTACTTTTTCGAAAGTTGGAGAGGGTGGGGGGTTTTTGAAAAAAATCGATCGAGCATGCACACATGAATATGTGACAGAATATACTGTGGAGCAGAAGGCAATTATAATAACATTTACGTAGGTGCTATATCGGATTTTAATTTAAGTTTTAAGTTTTAAATTTTATTTTAAAACTGTAGCCTATAAAATGACTTGAATTTCAGACGAAATTTGGAGTTTGAAAATTGTTTAAGCTGACTGGATTTAAGCTTTGTTGTGACGATAATGATACTAACTTCTAGTAGGTTTTACGACTGGCTGGCCTCTTAGCAGGGGGGGGGGGGGGCATTTCCTTATCCCCCCCCCCCAAAAAAGGCAAAGAGGAAACCCCCCAAGCATTCCCTCCTGTATGGTTAACCCGTAAACAAGCTCGTAGTAATCGTGAGATTATCTAAAAGTAAAACTGTGCAGATTAGATTATAGATTAGATTTATTCAACAATACTGTAGCATCGAACAACGGAGAAGTCCATTTAACGCAATTTAGAGTAAGCTTTGTTTTAGATATTTAACTAAGCGTTCTCCTTTATGGTTTCGGATATTTTAATTGTATATTATTGTCATACGAACACCCCATAATAAGGGTACAGAGGTACGCCAAAAGGTTAGGCCCCAAAAAAGTAGTGATATCAGCAGAAACGTCAGGAAGGATAAAAGTTGGAGGGGTGTAAACCAGAATTTTACCAACATAATTTTCCATCTAGCCAAACATTTATGTAATTTTTCCGACTAATTTGCCGACTGATCAAAAATTATGTAATTTTGCCGACTGATTTGCCAATTGGCCAAACTTTGCCCCCCCCCCCCCCCCCATAAAAACGTCCCTGGATATCAGACGGGAAACTTGGTGGCAACACACGGACTCTGATATCCCGTGTGTTTGTGAAAACCTGATGTGTCCATTAACTTTTGTTTTAATTGTTCATAATTCGTGGATATTTCATCCTAACAATGATCTAACAATGTAAGTTTAATTGATCGGCTGTCAAAACTAATGAGCGCCAGGGATATCAAGCAGTAATGATTACCGAAACGATCAAACAAGATTGGTACCATCTCTGACAGAATTTGCCAACTGCGTGAAAACAAAACCAAATTTTAAAGCAAATCGTCAGTTCAACGAATATTTCGAACGTTTTGTTAGATGTTACTTATTTACACCTACTGGCTGATTATCCGTCCAAAAAATTAAGGGGGAAAAATTTACTTATGACACTGCTGAAGAATATTTTAAGAATGATAAGCTATTACCAGGAAAAATATTAAATTGTACATTTGCCAGTAAGATTTATAATTTGTGGCGTTATAATTTGAAGCTATACCATTGAAAATGTCGGACGCACCGACAAGGGCACCCGTTGAAGAGCAAACAACAAAAAACGGTGGGGGGGGGGGCTTTTAGGACGTGCCTTATTTTGGCCTAATTGGTGTTACTGATCATCGAAAAACCTTGTTTAAACGTTTTTGATTTTGTTTTCATAGATTTTCTTCGTGATTCTGTCTTTCAAAAGGGCAAGAAGGCAAAGAAAAAGAGAAAATGGGGGGGGGGGGATGGGGTCAGCCCCAATGTACGGATGCCTTTACGCACAGACTTCTGACACAACCATCTCCAACATTATATTACGTAATCTTTTTCGACATATCTCCATCACTCGATAAATCAAACAAATCATCAAACAAACCATTCCCAAGCCATTAACAGAACATTACACGCAAAAGTAAACTTTTTTTTTTCCTTTCCGCCTTGCATTGTTGGACTACTCCGTACACTACATCATTATTGGAGTCGCGTACATCTCGATTGTCCGGCAGAGACGCGGACATAGGTAGATAGGTAGAAGCTTTTTATGGTTTCAGGCACATCACGAAGATTTCTACAAACAATGAACTCACAGGAAAACAACAACAAAGTTGAAATTGCAGCAAAATCTGGTATAAAAAATTAAGCTTCTCCTCAAACTTTTACTGTTTATAATGTTGGACACCAGATTGTGCTGTAATTTAAACCTTGTTGTTTTTCCGTGCGTTTTTGTTTGTAGAAAGCCCCCTGAGCCCTTCACGTGAGCGCTGCAACCACTGAAGACCGTCACATTTGTAATGAACTTGTTCAGTTCCTCATTTGGAGGGTAGGGAGTTGGGCTTTTTTTTTTCGTAGTTTAAGGTAAGGTTTAAATGAACCGAAGTCAAGTCAGGGGAACACCAATAATCTTTCCTGTAAAGGTTTCGGATACCACAATATTGCTGCCGCGTTTAGTCCACGTGAAACCGTGCTGCTGTATTAAAATGTTCTTTACCAGTCTTACTTTTGAACACGGTAGGTAAGCTAATGATTGAGGTATACCTGCGTGCTACGAATTACTGCAGCCTGACTAAACGACATCGCTGAAAAGGGTAAACAACCAATCGTCATGTATCTCCAATAGGGGATGATTAAAGGAAAAAAGACGTCTAAACTAGAGAAAAGTTACTAAAAAATATATAAAAAAAATAAGCGAACTTAAGCGTGGCTGTATGTTTATCTAGTTTTCACTAATTCAAGTTAATTGACATTAAAAATATGTAACTCGATAATGGAAACAATTATAGAAAAAAACCACACATTTTTTTCTTTGCTACGTTTTTTCTTAAAGCTGGACTCCAATTTGGGCTTCGCTGTACAAAAAATTAACAGAAAATAACATTAAATAACGGTGTCTTCCTCTTTTTAATTACCAGTGCTTTTTCGGCAGTTGCACTGCTTGTAATTTTAGTTACATGTTTGATGGTTAAATACAGCAGTATGGTTTCACGTGGACTAAATACTGCACCAACATTGTGGCATCTGAAACTTTACAGGGAAACTCATTTGCGTTCCTCTCTTGTTTTGACCACTGTTAAATTGAACCGTTCCTTAAACATCCAACCATTTTGTTTATGTTTTCTAATTTTTTATTATTTCAATTGCATTGTTTTCTAATTTTTTCCGCTGTCTGTATATGACAAGCCAAATTTTCAAAAGCTCGAATTCTTTCCTAAACTTTGTCAGAAATGGTGTAGGTCTAAGCAACGATTTTTGTTTCATTTTTGGTTTATGACGATTTAGTAGTTGAGAATAAAAAAATAAAAAATTATTTAACGCACAAGCACAAATCTCCAGCATTTCCCATGTGTTTGGAGGATCAAAATAGTATCTACATATTATGTTCTAGGAGGATCTACATATTATGTACAACCAAAGCCGTATTTAGCTATAGCATTTCGAGGAACGGTCTATAGTTCTGATCGTCAGCCTGGAATTCAGGTTCCATACTATGACTGTCAGAATACAGACCGAGTCTTCCTTAATAAGTTAAAACTTCCGAATAGACTACACATCCCCCAAAAAAAACAATAATATCCAAAGTCGAAATTAATTTCTGAAAGATTTATTAAATTTCTTTGGCCACAGTAACGGTATGTACAGTATGTTATCCAAGACGAATTTTTGGCTTTCTTCAGACTTGTTTCGACATGATTCTTGAAAATCCTAACACTTGACTAGTTGGCAGTTTCTGTAAGTAAAAAAAAAAAACAATTGAATTTAGTATGTGGGCACCATGGAAAAACACCTCCTAAACAAAGGGTATAATTTTTAAGAGCAACAGAGAGTTAAAAATATGCGTTGTGGTATGTAAAAAAAAATCTTACGCTTGAAGCACTATACGCACATAACGGGCAAACCGTACCTTATATTTCAAAGCTGTAAAATCGGGTTGGCTTAATTTTTCAAGGAAACCCCTAGCACAAGAGCAGTGCATCCAGTCGGGGTGTCACCAGGACCTCCTTAACATCTGGTGCCACCCCGACCAGAAGCACTGGTCTTGTGCTATAGGCGTTTCTTTGAAAAATGAAGGCAACTCGAATTTACAGCTTCGAACTATAAGATACTGTTCGTGCGTAGGGCTTCAAGTGTATGTTTTTTTAAGAGTTAGGGCCGATTCAGATAAATCCAGGGATTCGTTTTTCTCTCAGTTGGCCCTGCCAATGAATCACCCAGCTTCAAAAATTCCTCTTTTGTTAGTTTATGCACACATACCCAAGAATTTTGCAGCACAAAATTAAGGGATTTTAAAAAAAGCTAACATTTGATGAAATATACTTACAATTTAGAACAGGGTACCAGCACGGAAGTTGTAAGCGTGGGAGGCGATGGGTCCGTTACGGGCAACATCGACACGGCCGTTAAGATGGGGGTTGTTGTAACCGTAAGAGAAGTGGGTGGCATCGTACACTGCAACGGGGGCGGGGACAGCATAGGTGGCGACTGCGGGGGTGTGAGCATAGGTGGCGATGGGGGCAGCAATGGGTGTATGGGAATAGGTGGCGATGGGGGCAGCAATAGGTGCGTGGGGGTAGGCGGCAACAGCTGGGGCGGCAATGGCAGCACCGTAGGTGGCAATGGGGGCGGCAATGTGGCTGGCATAGGCCATGCACACACAGGCCAACAAAACAGCGACGATCTAGAGAAAAGGAAGAGTAGAATAATTATTTCACACAGAATTCAAAACATATTTTTTTGTCACATTTAGCAGTCTGCTTAATTGTTGGTTTAGACCCTAGTGCGTGAATTACTGTGAACACTGGCTACCACTAGCTTTGTTTTTGCGTTTAAGACATCTGAAACAAAACCCACAAGGTTGAAAGCACCCGCCAAGTTTCAGTCAATTAAAGTAGTGATATTAGAACAAAAATGGCTGCCACCAAGTTGCAACATTAGTTGCCAAGCTAATTCCACCGATTATTAGATCTAAGGTTAAATTAAAAACCTGACCATTGCTACAGGCAGTAGCAATGGTCAAGTTTTCCATTTAACGTCTGAAAGTAATAGTCGGTGGAATTAGCTTTGCAACTAATGTAGCAACTTGGTGGTAGCCATATTTGTTCTGATATCACTACTTTGATCGGCTGAAACTTGCCGGGTTCTTTCACCCTTGTGGGTTTACCACACAGACGGGTGAGTCGACTTTGAAGCCGAGCTCAACTCGTCTTTTTGAAATAGGTTGACCAAATACCTATAAACTTTTTACTTAGAAAGGTTACTTAGTCAACATCAAAATGAGCCCTAACACTTTGTTAAGATCCTGAATTTTCGAACCAATATGGGGACCTTTTTCTCTTTGAAAAAGGACCACACGTTCGTTCCAAAATTCAGGTTCTTAATAAAGTGTTTGGTAAAACTGTACTGGTTGGGCTTATTTTGATGTCACTATTGTTTTCCCTGCTATTGCTTCCTTATACAGTCAAAGTCCCTTCTAAACCCGTAAGCCATAGTAGTGTGCTTTACTACCTACTACGCATGTGCATAAACTCGCGGTTGGGGCCCTGCCTACGATTTGGTACTGCCCCTCCCCCTCCCTGCCCCCACGGCTTAGTCAGAAAAATCTGAAGGGCTTTTTTTCTGCTATTCACAAAGGGTCAAAGGGTTTTAGCGAGCGTTAACCGCACCCGGTCATCTGCCCGACGAAGCCCTAAGGCCCTATGTCTGCAACACCCAGAATGGATTCACAGAAAATAGCAACAACAACAAAAAATGATATAATACGCTTAGGTTGGGCAAGCAAATTCATCATTATTATGCACTACAATGAAAGAGGGTGTATAATGAAAGAGGGCGAGCGACCGACAATGTCAAACAAACAGATGTGGCCTATAACAATCGACATATTGCATTAATAAAGCTAGATCTTTAAGAGTCGACTTGGAAGAGTTTCAATGTTGGTTGAGTAACAATCACTGCATGCACAACAGTTGTTGGGTTTGTTGGGCTTGGTATCAGAACAGAGAAACGTCCTCCATTGAAAATAAACATTTACTTCCATAACCCAAATCAGTAGGGGTTCAAAGAGGGTAGCAGAGATGGGGATATTCAGGCCACACAATAGAGGAAACCGGGGCCCACTATTGTTGCCCCTTCCTTATTAAATATTCTTTCTGCTTTTAAAATATCTGGTAAGATTAAAAATGCAGCAGGGTTTCAAAACTAAACACAGCCTCAAAAAAAGCAAGACTCAAAAAAAATTAATATTATAAAACAGGTGTAAAATTGACTTACCATCTTAGCTGCCATTTCGAAGTTGAAAATTTGGGAGTGTCTGAGTGGAGAGAAGAGAAGTGAATGGACCGTTCAGATATTTCACTTCTTTATATACAAGTCCAATGTCCTTCGACAAGTCCTCTACCCTGCCTGCTGCCCCTGAAACAACTCAGGGTCACTTCACCTTTTAGCCAAGACTTGATCCAAATTACTCAAGAGTAGGTAGGCTATCTCAAGGCTCGAAACCGTTAATTTTGATACCGGTCAGAAATAAATAAAAGTTCTTGCCAGCCAAAGAAAGAGAAGGGGCGTATCGAATGAAAACATTCGGGAGGAAGGGGCCGGGAGGTGGGGGGGGGGGGGGGAAGGCCTAAAATTTCCGACTAGAACCCGATTTTTCCGAAAAATCAGAGTGTTTTTTTTTTCTGTTTCTGCTATTACTCTTTTTAACTGTCATTTTACGTAGGTTCATTTTTCCTCCGATATTTTCGTTCCTGTTTGCTGCAAACAACTTTTGTTTTAGAGATCACATTGCAGTGTAACGGATTACTACATTTTTTAGTAGTTGGAGGAGAGAACCAAAAATGAAAGAAGAAATATATTTTTTTTGCAGCATCCATATTTTTTTTCAACATCAAAAATCCTTATTTGGATAATCAACCAGTATTTGCCCTCTGACCAGTGCCAGACCAACGTCAGCGAATTGATAGCGCGCGGGTGGGGGTGGGGGGAGCTAGCCAGCGTAATTTGAGCTCCCCTTCCCCCCCCCCCGAAAAATTTGAGGACCTTTTTCTTTATTTACACCTTTATTTTGTTATTTTACAACTTTTATTTGTAGCATTTGTAGTAGTATTTTTGCACTACTTAGTGAAAATACATTCTTCGCAATTTTTTAAAGAGAATTTGGCGCCCCTGTTAGTCATTTTTGTGGGGACGACAGGGCGTCGGACGAACGTCTAACTGGAAAATCGTATAATGGGATAATTGTCTAAAATTTGCCTAAATAAAAAATCTGGAAAAGCATCTAAACGGAATATCCATAATGGATAATTGTATAATGGATAAACGTCTAACTGGATTAACGTCTAACTGCGGTTTCTGATGTTATATTTATAGCCGCAGCGAGCGTGGCAGCGCGAGCGAGGCAAGGATATTAGACGATTTTCCATTATACGAATTTCCAGTTAGACGCTTTTCCATTATACGAATTTCCTATAGATGATATTCCGTGATACTGTTTTCCGTTATACGTTCTTCCAATTTTCCAGTTAGACGATTATCCCTCGCCCCGGGACGACTGCCCCTTTGTATGGCACTGCCCTGTCGCCGACGAGTTTAGTATTATAGTAATGATAATACTTTACAGATCTACGCACAAAAGGCCCACGAGCTATTACAGGCAGAAAAACACAGTTGCATATATGAGAGCAAAATATGTAATGCAGACGTAGTCTATAGTCTACGAAATAAGTAGGTCATTATAGTATAATAAAACAAACAAAAAAAACAATTACGAGTTTACAGTAAAAAAAAAATTAGACTACCTAAACCTATAGTAATGCTAAATAAAGAACACTATAATACACGTCTGGGCTGGATTAATAAATAATTCCGTAAAATCTGCGAAACAAGGGAAAAAGACATGTAGTTTTAACACAAGAGAGCGTTGATTAATTCTTATCGGATCTGGCGTCCTTACAGTTTGTGTTAGTGACACACACACAAGTTATGTGTTTTTCGCTTGCTTCACTGATTTTATGAATATATATTTTTTAAATTCAGGCTTACGCCCTGTTCACTACGTATCAGCGTTTTTTGCATTAATTAACGAGCGAGCGAAGCGAGAGGTCGAATACTCGACTGAATTTTGATTTTGCGTATCCGTTTGTGTGTGTTTGTGTCTTTGTGTTTGTTTGGGAAGTGAAAACGTTCACTGCTTTTCATCACTCAGGTGAATTTTAATGACGAGATGAAGCTTTGGTACATGAAATTCATGAGATCGAAGGTAAAATTCATATCTCAAATACTTTTGGAGATATTTGTGCTTTCTGTTGGATGGCTAAACCGATTTTTGTAGGATTTCGCAGCCTTCAAGAAAATGTGACGACAGAGTATGACATGAACGCAAGCCAACTCGCACCTGCCTTTCACAAATTAATCCTTAGTAAATCCTAAAGCTTTTCTGCTGCGCGTGGCTACGTAATGCACCAACTGTTAAAGGGATACCTCCCAGTGCCATTTTCTCGATCTTCCACATCAAGTACGACCCCAAAGGTATATTTACTTACCGTTAGTCTTTCCTTTGCTAAAAATCCGTTTTAAAATGTAGCGTCTAGGAAATTTTCTGTTGAATATTGGGGAACTTTATTTACATTCTTCCTAAACGTATATGATGCTTTGCGCGCCTACAATGACCTTGAAGTTTTATCTGTGTGTGTGCAGTACTAATTTTAATCGTTTGCTGGTAATTACTATGAGATCAAAAATCTAAAAAAATAATGCAGTAAAAATTAAAATGAATTATTCCAATAGATTGCCGAAGCAAAATTATAAGACACTAATCTAGAAAATTATAAATTGTGATTTTAAAATACTAGAATCATTCCGGTTTTTGACGACACATTTAATGCGTCAACGCTGGCTTGCTTATTCGGCGCAATGCCAACTGAGACAGTAGATGCATTCTTCGTTGCGAGGAACGAAGCTACTGTCTCAGTTGACCATGGCTATGGCTGTTATAAGGCAGGCGGAAGGTAATAAGGCAGGCCGGATGTTGCTGAGCGGAGGGATCACATCTCATCTCCTAACGCGGGGATTCGCTGGGGTTATTTCTCTGTTGCAGCATCACGCCAAAATTACTAAATCGAATTTGATGAACATTTGTATGCTGGCCAAGTATTGTCGGCCGGGAAATTAAGGAGAAATCTATCGGAAATTGCTAGAAACCAATTATTAAAAACCAATTCTTAGAAACCGTTTTCGGTGTGCGTTAATCGTGATAGTGTGTTATTATTATTGTTTTTTTTTTTTTGGGAGCACGAACCCAAACTGGGTTATCTGCCGCACGACGAAGAGAGGGACAATTTAGCTGGCGTGGGTAGTGCGGATTTCACGTTGAATAATGCGATGTACAAACAAAAAAAAGGGGGGGTTTAACGAGCGTTAACCACTCCTGGTGATCTGCCCGAAGCCCTAAGGCCCTAAACAAACAAAGAATACAACAATTTTGAGGAGCAACAATTTTCTGAATTAAATTTTCACAACACAACGGAAATGACAGCGTTGTATAGTACCACTCGCTCGGCTTAGTCATTATGATCTAACGTTTGTTACTTGACGCAATGTTTTGTCTGTTGCAGCATTGTCCCCTCATTGTTTCGTTTACATTGTTGTCACAGTAGTCCTGAGTCCTTACCGTTGTCCACATATTGACCAGCAGGCGTGCCCGGCTTCGTCCGGGGTTTTGTTTCGCCCAGCAATTTGTTTCGCGGTGCTCGCACAGAGCGTGGTTTGGCCGATAATTCTCCTTCTTTTCGATTTGCGATTTTGTTTCGCTCGTCCGCCCCCTTTATTTATTTATTTAATTAATTAATTAACGAAAGATGTCACGAAGTGAATTCACACTTATTTGTGACAACAACGCATTACATTGATAATAAAAAAATAAGCTACATTTTTTTATGAAACATAAACATAACTTCCTCCACAACACATATTTTGAACTAGACGAAGCCCGTGCTATGCACGGGGTCGGTCATGAATTAAGTTTACAGACACACCTTTCCTTGCACACTTTTCCTGACACTTTTCCCGACATTTTTCGTGCCCGTGCCTCGTACATCTTATTGTGAGCCGTATGTGAGTTGATCGACCACTCCCTCCTGGCTGCACTTGCCATGCTGGTAGAATGGAAGAGTCCACTTCCAATGCGGGCGTGAGGAGGGCGAAGTGATTTTTCGGCCTTTTTTTTCCTCAATTATTATGAGGATAATTGAATACATTTCAGTCCAAAAACCTACGTTCATACACAACTATTTTATTAAATTAACAATCCTATTTTTATTCCCTTTAAACTTCTTCTTCAACAATTTAACCCACCAGTAAAAACTCCTCTACCCATTCTTAATCCATATCAATAGTATTAATCCTATAGCTCTTCAGTTTTTGCTTATGTTCATTATAAACTTTGATTGTTTTCGAGTGTATTCCGTAAATTATTGAAGCTTTCACTGAATTACATTATTTAGTCATTTTTCCGTATTTATTAGATCGTAAAGGTAGGAGTAAATGGTCTTTTCCAAGTTTAGATTTCGCATTTTGATTCTGAAGTCTTTTTTTTTTAATGAAAAAAAATTCTTATTGTTATCGTGTAATTGCATAGATTTTTTACATTAAGTATTTTATGTCTGTTTCTGATTTCCTTCACATTATAAAGCAGTGACATTTGCCGCCATATTGGCACCAGATTGGCGCCAGTATGGGTTTTGGAGGGCATAACTACAAGGTGCACTACATAAAAATGGAGGGAAAAACAACGGAAGAGCGGATTTCTTAGGCTTAAAATAACGTTGTTTTCTCCAACAACAAAAATCGCACGTTTTAGGTCTGAGAAATCACTCTTCACAGCATCGGCTTCAGTTTGACGCCCTTCTGTTTCTCTCTGCAGTGCCCCTTGCAGCTAACCCATTAAGGCTCCAGCATAGAGTTATACACAATAATACTACGTTGTGTCACTGCCCTATTGTTTCGGAACAATACTTTTAGCACTTTATTCTGTATTTAAAAAAAAAATGTATTCAACATGTTATTGTTTGCTTGCATGTTATTATTACAGCTCTCAGTGTTTGGCTTGCAACAATACACAACAATGACTTGTTTACTTTTCTTTTAGCTTCAGCTCCAAAACTCCTCCTTGACCTTTTCCCTCGTACACCTGTGTTGGGCAAGTCACCGAGGTGTCAACGCTCGTGCGACGTGCACCGATTATTTCCGCTCGCTTTCAAACAATTCAACTCCGTTCCGGATATGAACATCTACGAAATAAATACGCCTTTCCATCGTATCAGGCTGTCAATGGCTTCGAGCATTATTAACCTATCGTCGTTTGGGTTAGGACACGTTGACGCTACCACTCGCTTTTGCATTCTCGCAGCTAGAAGCTAGAATTCACCTCAAATTCCAACATGGCGGCGGTTTTATGTCTGCCGCCTCGCAACGAAAACAGCAAATAACGTGAGTTCAGAAGCGTTTGGGAAAATTGTTTCGTCATGAGCAATTCTTTATATTATTGGCACGGATTATAAGACCGCAAGTATTTATTCAAACGATGTCGGATTTAGCTAATCCATTTAGCGTTGCTACCATAGCAATGTCACCTTTGCCATCGCGTTTGAGTTCTAGCTGCGAGAATGCAAAGGCGAGTTGTTGCATAAACGCGCCCTGAAAGTTGTCCGCTCTTTGCTGAAATACAGATTTTTTTTTTAGCTCAACAACGAAAGTTGAAAAGACAAAACTCAATAATAATTTATTTGGGCCTCGACCAAAACTTGTAGGCCACCGACAATGCCAACTTTCCACGCGATCAGACACAGTTTGCGTGGTAGTAATCATAAGCGTCGGTGTGCACTGCAATAATGTAGTCAAGTTTAAAGCGAATACATAACGCTGGTGCTTGACACCAGTACCAAATCTCTTTATGCTTGCGCTTTCAGCTCTGCAACTTCGCCTTAAAGTGTCCAGGGCGCGTTTATGCAACAAGACCTTCTCGCTCGCCGAACGCTATTTGCTAGGCAACCGTTATTTATTTACGATTAATTTCCCATTTCCGTTAAATGAATGCGGTAATAGAGCAGCGTCAAGTGACGTCATATTGCTACAAGAGAGATACCTGCAAGGGGCACTAGATTGAAATGGTGGGTTAAACAACGACAAAGAGTGGATTTCTTAGGCTTAAAAAACCGTTGTTTTCTCCAATCCCTTATGCTGCTTAGGTTGTAATTGGAAAATAAAGATTCCACTTGCTTAAAAATGTCAGCAACTGCCAACAAATCGACAAAAATCGCGCGTTTTAGGTCTAAGAAATGCAGTCTAATAGCATTGGATTTAGTAAGACGCTCTTCTTTTCCCCCACCAGTGCATCTTGCAGCTAATCCAGTAACTGGCTCCACCAGAGAGTTATATACAATAATACTACGTCGTGTCACTACCCTATAGGCAACAAATTAAATGTATCTAGACACACGCTAGTGTGTCACCCCCAAGTAGACGTTTTATTGTTGTTGGAGCTTAATTGTTAGAGCGTAATTGTTAGAGTGTAATTGTCAGATGGCGGCTCACTAGCAGACTGTGTCTTTTAAGTGAAACCAACTTATACGTGATTTCAGCATACTGGTGTAAATTCCCCATGCGGTAGAAATCTTTGCAAATCGTTTGAATCAGGTGTCTTGGGTCCAGTAACAAAGAAAAACTCAACACGAAAATGTGGGAACGTGTCCTTCATGGAGAGAAAGTGTCCTCAATAACGTTGATTTGTGTACTGGTGACTAGTAACTAGTAACTAGTAACTAGTCCGCAGGCTCCCATGTTAATTCTCATAGGGTATAACGACACGTCTATAGCTCATTAGGGAAAGTTGCCAGATATAAATTTCGGCAGACAGGTAAAGCGTCATATGGGGAAGTGCCTTTTTCTAAAATGGGGGTTGCAGTGAGAAGCACGTGGTCCTGAAGTGGCTCGTAAGTGCAAAAGTATTGTTGTAACCATTGTTTATATTGTTATCCAACAGTAGATTATAACATGCTTAAGTGTTACACGCTTATCGTTTCAGTACCTAATTGTCAGAATTCATTGTTGTTGCGAATAGGTGGTTCACGAAGAGATGGAGTATCTTTTATTGCAAAGGTTTGGTCGTTTTTTTTCCCACCAAATCCAAATCTTTTTTTTTACGGTACGCGAATTCAAAATGAATTATATGCCCCACGACCCGAATAAATTTCTCATAACTGGTTCAATAAGACACATGGTATCTTTTATTCCATATGAATTGATTAAGCCATTGCAATTATCATACTGTTACGCCTGTTATTAATTTATTTGGAATGACAATAGCAAATGTGAAATTATGAATGAGAACATTCATACAATAAAATACCTCCAGACAAAAAAAGGTAGGGGTGACAATTACACCGTGGGATTTTTTGTACATTCACAGGCCTATGAAAGGCGTGATATCCACCCAAAACCAAAACTGGTAAGAGAAGCCGCCAAGTTTACAAAAAGGGTCGGTCTTTCAAAGTAGTGATATCATTCAACCAGGGAAAGGGCGCCAAGGTTAATCGTATTAGCCAAGTTAATCGCACCGAATAATACTTTCGACGTTAATAGCTAGTAGCAATCTTCTAGTTTTCATTTAACCTTCGAACTATTAGTAGGTGCGATTAAATGCGTTATTAAATGGGAAAAAAAAATGCTAAAGCGCATAAAGCTGGATACAAAACTCCCATGTAATACAAACAAAAAAAAAAATAATTCCTTAAATAAAAAAATAAAAAACTAACTACTATGCCGTGCTAGCACAAATATAAACGACGCCGGAGTCAAACTTCAGTAACCAGGCGTCGCCTAAAACTTGCATACTAACTACCACGTCCTAAATGTTTTTTTCTTGTTTCGCCGATTTTAAGGATTTTTATTTTAGGTGGAACCACACAACTTACGTAGACGCTATAATATTTTTAAAATTATTACATTTAGCCTGTAGTCAAGCAAATTAATGAGCGTGCAGTTTTACCTGCTCAGTTCTGAATCGTAGGCTACTACACTGTCTGGGCTGCGTGGCTTCAAGGTGAAGTGACCCTGAATGGTTTCAGGGGCAGCAAGGCAAGGTAGAGCACTCCTTGAAGGACGTTTTAATTGGATAAAAAGGAGGGAAATGCCCGTATCGGACATTCACTTCACCTTTGTCCATTTAGACACTCCACAACTTTCAGCATTGAAATGGCAGCCAAGATGGTATGTACAATTTACATCTGAGTTTTCTCAACATATTAATTTGAACCTTACGTTTCCTGAAGCAAACTAACGCCAGTGTAGAGGAACCGGTTCAGTTTGAATACAAACAGAAATGTTAAAAGGAGAAACAAGTCTGCTAATGGAGGGGCAAAGCAGAGGAATCGAACAGGGAAACCTACGATAATGGTAGGGTCAGCCAAAATAGATCCCATAGGATCCCATAGGAGCCTGAAGGAGCCTGGTAGTCCCTCCACTACCAAGACCGGCAAGTCTGGTTGGGACTTTGATAGGTTACCATTTTTATTTAGCAACAATGTCGTCTTGATAATAGTAAGAAAATAATTTGTTGCTACTGGTTGCTAATAATTGCCAATATAAAAAGGGGAAGGCATTGTATATATTCAGGAACGGCTGCTTCCACGAATTTGGATTCATCACATTACGGCGTTTAAGTTTTGGATGCATCCCCCTCCCCTCCACTTCCTTTTTCTATACGTCATTATACATCATGTGGTGCCATTGGCGACTTTTGTGTCCCTGGCAGGTCTAACCTCGGTGGTAAGGCAGAAATGACACTCACTACTCAGCCGTCGTATTCGTTGTTTATTTTTTAACTTAAAGTTAAAAATAATACTATTTAAAATAGCTGGGTAAGGTCAATTCTACCTTACCACCGAGGTTAGACCTGCCAGGGGTGCAAAGGTTGCTGGTGGCATCACCCGATGTGTAGTAAAGCAGTTGAAGGGATACGGCCAAATGTCTGGCAATGAAAATTCGTCTCAATCGCATATTCAGTCTTTGTTCAAGACCCGGATTGATCACTCTTTCAAACTGCGCTGAATCGAGTCATGAGTGATGAATGCGAAAGACAGTAACGCAAAATTTTCTTGGTTCGTATGTTGAATTATAAATGGTGAAACCTTACTACTCTTTGTGACTTTAATTTTTTTTACCGATTCTATCGTTGCAGATCGTCGCTGTTTTGTTGGCCTGTGTGTGCGTTGCTTATGCCGGTCACATCGCTGCCCCCATTGCCGCCACCTATGCCCATACACCCATTGCTGCCCCCCTCGCCGCCTACGCCCACGTCCCAGCAGTAGCCACCTACGCTCACACCCCCGCAGTCGCCACCTATGCCGTCCCCGCCCCCGTTGCTGTGTACGACGCCACCCACTTCTCTTACGGTTACAACAACCCCCACCTTAACGGTCGTGTCGATGTTGCACGTAACGGACCCATCGCCTCCCACGCCTACAACTTCCGTGCTGGTACCCTGTTCTAAATTGTAAGTAATTCATTAACTTAGTCGGCCCTAGCATTGTCTTACTTAACTTAAAAAATTATATTTCGGTTTCAAGAACCTCGTTAACTAATTGTAGTGTTTTTTTTTTTGTTTATTTTCAGAAGCTACCAACTAGTCAAGTGTTAGAATTTTGAAGAATTAGCTCACGAAACAAGTTTGAGGAATGCCAAATAGAAATTTTGTGAACATACTGTACATACCACTAGTGAGGCCATAGAAATTGAATAAATGTTTTAAAATTATGACATACTTACCTACTTATTTTTGCATTTTGATGGTGGAGTGGGGGAGGAGATGGGGAGGTGGTGTAAAGGCCTAACTTATTAAGGAAGTTATCAGCCCCCGCATTTTGAAAGTTACCATAAGGACACCCTATAATTTAAAATTTGCTAATGATCACCGCAGTCTGATTCCTTCGAAATGCTAATGATGAAATCGGAATGCTAGAACCAAGGGCTGTTTAGAACCAAGAGCTGCTAAGGGGGCAAGTTTGTATCTCGATGATTTTTCGCTTCAGGCTTGGGAAACCCAATAGTACCTTGGAAAACAGGATCAAGCCACAAGCAATTGTGCCTGACGACAGGACGGAAAGCCAAATGGGTTTGAGAAGCGTTAAATAAACAGGGATGCAGACCTATTTACCTTGCCTTTTGGACTAAGCGGGGACTTTAACCCACGACCTACCAAACCAAAGGCCAAAATCCTACCGCTAAGCTACACTGACACGGCTTAGCAGCAGGACTTCGGCGTTTGGTTTCAAAGGTCACGGGTTCAAATCCCCGCTCAGGCAGTCCGATATTTAAATCCAAAAGATAACGGAAATAAGTCTGTATCCGTATTTATTTATATGACTAGCATCGTACCCGGCTTTGCCCGGGGATTTGTTTGACCCGTGGTTGTTTCCCTGTATTTGCTCGGTGCTGCCTTTCCGTCAATCGTCTCACTCCACAAAGCAATGTCGTAATCAAATAGTGGCTCTAACATAAGCACTGCCCCACCAACGGGCATTCCCCGTTCAAGCCCCTCCCCACTCCCAGTAGCGTGCGAAAAATAACTGTCCTTCGTCCATGACGTCATTTAAGACATGCCTTTGCGATGACCGCGCAGAGCAAATTGTTAGTCGAAGCAAGAATGTGTCAATTCCAACTTCTTTTCAGGGCAACAACGTCCCAGTTTCAACTTCAAGCCAGAGAATTGACACACTCGCACGTTTTCATTGTTCCCCTTCCGGGGGTGGTCGTTGCGGTTGCTTCATTTCTGCTATGAGACTTTGGTTTATAATATAAGATTAGGCCTATATTCGATAGTTAAGACAGGCTATAATTCAGTTTAGCGAATATTTACTATAAGCAAGTTTTTATAGGGTTGGGGAGGAGAATTCGTAACTCTAAAAAGTTCCTACTGAAACGTGTTACATTCATTCCTATTAGTTCCATCCGAGTTTTCAGAGGGCGCTACGCGTTCCATCTGGTAAATTATGCTCCTATTTCAGCACAAATGTAAAGTAAACTAAATTACAACTAAGCTAAACTAAATAATGGTTAAATACAAGCTAGTTTCGTTTAGTTTAGTTTAATTTTAGGCAGAAAACTGAGGAGAAATTTCCACACAAAACCCATGGCGCCCTCTACAAACTTAGACGGAACTAACAGGAATGAATCTCAGCATGGGGTGGCAACTGTACTAGAAACACTGCATTCCAAACCTTCGCAAGCAGCATTCCTTCCGGTGTTTGGCCGACGTCAATAACGCCAACATGGCGCCAGCCAACTTCCGGTTCCCGTCTGAATGAGATTCGCGAGAGGCCAATCCTACAATTTATTTATTTATTTATTTTAATTACAAAATAATTGAAACCCCCTAACATAAAGAGCATAACTGTAATTCCAGATTAAAACAGCAATTTAAAAAATAGAAGGAGAGCGCCTGTTGCACTCCGTTCATTGCCTCTGCTCACGCCTGAATGATGTTCGTGAGATACACATCCCATAATTCATCATTTCTGTCGTAATCTCTCCTGTATTCAATGCGGCGAAGGCAACGCCATGTATTGGCCAGTTTTCCACAAATGTGCAAACGCCGTTCATTTTGAAAACGATGCAAACTTCTATTTGTAAAATCGAACAGCTATTGGAAAACGAATTCAAATTGTTGCCTGTGGCTAGGATAAATTTTGCAAACACTATCGCACAGTTTAACTGTAGCTATACGTATTTTACCTTGCTCGTCGGGCTTGAGTTTGACAATCGTTATGGCGGTTGCCATCCCATAATCTCAAAGCGGAAGTATCACCTTTGGCTGCGTCTTAAGTCGTCCGGTAAACGCAGTTTACCATATATCGTCTTAGAGCTAAGATGCTTGAGCTGGGGGTTTCAGTTCCAAATTCTCGTTCCCAACCATAAAAATTCTTGCAATAAGCAATCTTTACGTTCTATACCACACGCAATGGCTGTTTGCTGTGAGGTGCACATCACGTGACTGGGCTAGTCCAATCAGACGGCCAAACAGCCGTTGTTCTCGTTCAACATTGGCTAACTCATGGTGACGTCACGGCAAACAGCCATTGCGCATGGTTTAGGAAGGCCACACTAGGCCCAGTGAGCGAAATAATTTTTCCTAGATTACAGAGTAATGAGAAAATCCCAAGTGAAATCCCTGGTACCCTCGAGGCCGAGTTGGATCGGTTCACCGGTTCAACCGGGTCACCGGGTCATTTGGTAAGGTTTTAGGGCCCCGTCATTATTTATCGCCGGGGGGGGG
>JAHWFP010201417.1:0-12055 GCA_023313725.1 Lithobius niger | reverse complement strand
GGGGAGGGGAGAGAATGAAAAAAAAACTATTAAAATTTATCTGGAATGTGTGCCAGTCCAATTTTCTTTTATATTTACCATAAAAAAAAGTGACTGGGAGGAGGGGGGCTGGAAGAAAAGATTGAAAGAAAAACTTATCAAATATATCTGAAATGTATGCCAGTCCAATTCTTTTTTATTGGACTGGCAGTCATTCCAGGTAAATTTGATAATTTTTTTAAACTTAAAACTTAAAAAAAAAAAGGTGAAGAGGAAAAGAAAAGGGACTGAACAAATTTCATTTTTATTTCATCTGAACAAGTTTTTTAATTCTCTTTTGGTTCATTTGGAGGCCCTGAAAAGGGCCGGTTTTGCTCCTTATTGAGGAAAAAAATCTTGCTGTAGTCAAGTCAAGGGGGGCTTCTGAAAACACTTCGTGAGTATCAATTCATGGAGAAGCTGCTAACGGCTGGAAAACGAATGTTTGACAACAGCTGGTCCACAAACTATTGTTTAAAACATTCACCATTCATTTCGTCTTGGATCGGAACAAAAACGTAGCGTTTGGCACGAAGCCGTTGAGCTTCCCGCATGATTCAGAAAAAAAACCGCCGATCCCGGTCGTGATCTGCCTGGCGCGAATGATATTCCATCGTTATGCCATTGTTGGCCCTTCCGTGGTGTGCATTCACGAAATACGAGATTCCTATTTTCTGAGCGTAATTATTTAATTTATCATAAATGCCTTTGACGTTGGGCAACAACTTCAGGTCGTCAATGACAAATTTACGCATGGCAACTTTGCCGTACTTCATTTCATCAGCTTCGAAAGTAGTATTCGACACAAAGACGACTTGCTGCCTTTTATACTCTATATTTGAGATTAGCTTCGAATAAATGCTATCAATATAGAATAATTACCATCTTGAAAGATTTCTCCTACAGTAGCTCGAAGAACAGGCAGTTTAAACTCCGCCATGTCAGTGAAGGCGAGGGATGCGGACTGCGGTCGCTTCTTACCCGGTATACAGAACGTTGGCCGCCCGGCTATTGCTGTCGTTTCGTCGGCTACTAACGCAGCTTTTCCGCCGTTGACTATCTTCTCCATTTAAAAATGGAAACGTTCGTTGTCGATGCAGTTCGTTCTAGAAGATCACAACACTAGCAGCTTCTCCTTAGCTCCTGAAGTAATGAAAGACGTTCCACACTATTCCCCTTGCTTGGCTATGTAAAGTTTCTCCCGTCTTGCTCACGCTTAAGCGAGCCGAAAATGGCGCCATATTGGACTAACTGTTTGGCGCTTAAATTGATGACGTCATGGTCGATGACGTTTTGTTCCAGGCCTAATCAATCGCCACGTAATGACCATATAAGGCAAACCGTTCTTTCTTGAAAGGAACTATAGTTACCGCCTAGTAGTACATAACTTGCAGAGTCCTTTAGTTTTTTACTGGATTTAAGGGTTTGAATGTTGCCATTAATGTCCTGCTTTGGTTGTTCCTAGTCGGTTGCGTATTTTTTTATGGATCAGGCCAAAAAGGTAGAAGGCATACGTTCCTGACTGCGGAAGATTCTACAGCAGTGTATTTTATTTTGGGTTGTTTAAGTTCTTTTGTACTTATATATCAACAGTTTTGTGTCAACTTGCGGTCCTGGATTATAATCAGGTGAATTTCAATTTTAATCAAGTGATTATAATCACTTGATTATAATCGTAACAACCCTGCCGGAAAAGCATTAAAAAAAAAAAAAGAACCGCAAACTAATGCGAAAATATGAGAAAACTCCCCAAAATGATAATTCGTAAGGATTCCCACCATATTTTTTGGCCGTTTGAAGTCTTGATATCCATTTTTTTTTAATTATCATTATTATTTTCTTTTGACCCTTAAGTCAGCCGAAGCAATTTAATGCTTGTATGGCTGAACCGGCTCAATTTTGAACATTACCAGACTTTTTAAATAGAAGAAATATCTGGTAAAAGAAGGAGCCAACCCGTGGATTTGAACCGGGAAACCTCCAATCATCATAGGGGCCGAAATATTGGCCAGAATAGTTCCCATAGCCGTTGAAGGAGCGTGGTAGCCTACCATGGCCGTAATACTAACTGCCAAGCCCTTTTGCCCCAAGTTATTTCCACCTACTAAGGGGGTTATTAGGCAACGACTCGCCTTTGTATTCTCGCACTAGAATTGAATCGCACTGGTAACGGTATCGTTCCAATGGTAACAACGCTACCTGGATTAGCTAACTCCGACATCGTTTGAACAAATGCTTGTAGTCTTATAATCTGCGACAACAAGATGACGAATTCGTCCCGACGAACAATTTTTCACATGATAGTCTTTTCGTTGCGAGCCAGACGAGCAAAAAAAGCCGCCATATTGGGATTTCAGATGATTTCGAACGTCTAACTGCAGGAATACAAATGTGAGTCGTTGCATAACAGCACTATTAAGATTTGACTTCAAACGCCAAACGAAGCACTTCAAAACTGCACAGTAAGCAATTTTCAGAAATATCATTTTACTTTTGAACTATAATACTCGGTGTGGTCGGATTAACTTGGCGTCTGATATCACGTCTTCAAACGGCCAAAAAGCTAGGTGTGAATCCTAAACAAAGTTTTGTTTTGACGGGTACTGATGATCACCCATAAAAAAAAAACGAGTGGAATTAATAATACGCACTTGGTATATTTCAATAAGCATAATACTAACTGCGCTATTTAATACAGCAGTGCCAATAACACCGTATTCCCTGCGGAATTTGTATCTCAAGCCAGTCGTTGAGATAGGTGCAAGGGGGCACTGGACACACTCGGAGGTAAACACATTAGCGAAGTTTGTCCCAAATGCTGCAAGAGCGGATTTCTTGGACCTAAAACTGCCCAATTTGCAATTTTCAACAATCTGAAACTTTTCTTTTCCTCCAATTTACAACCTTTAATATACAGGGTGATCAGTTAAGTTGTGACCCAGCTTGATAGCTAAAGTACTACTGGACGATATGTTACGACACCTAGGTAGGTGACGTAATGAAGCCAAGAGAGGCCACTAACTGGACAAGAAATGGATGACCTTGCCAAATGTTATGAAGGTCATTCAACTGCTAAATTCTTAAATATGCATCACACACCGTGAGTATAAATTAGCAATATGTAGAGAACAAAGAGACATTACCAATACAAAAAAAAAAAGCAGAACAAAAATCGGACCAGAGTTGCAGGACCTATGACGTAACGGTACGTAAAATGTCTACGTTCGATCCCTGAATGGCATTCCATTCAAACACTCCGTCGTGCAGGGAAGCATCGCCTACTTTCAGGGGTCGAAAGTAGCAATTTTACGTACGTCGTAGTTCCTGCAAATCTAGTCCGATTTTTGTTCGCTTATTTTTTTTTTTTTTGCATTGCTAATGTATCTTTGTTCCCTACATATTCCTAATTTATACTCATGGTGTGTGAAGCATAAAAGAAGTTAGCAGCCAAATGACCTTGACAACATTTGGTAAGGTCATCCATTTCTTGTCCAATCAATGGCCCCACTGGTCCTTATCACATCACCCGGGTCTCATAACATATCGTTCAGTAGTACTTAAGCTATCAAGTTGCGTCACAACTTAACTGATCACCCCGTATGTTTCGAAGCCTAAGGGATTGAGCACAAAAACGTTTTTAGATCTATGAAATCCATTCTCGCTGCATGGGCTTGACTAAAAACGTCCTTATTTTACCTCTATTTTCATCCAGTGCCCCTTGTAGCTATGTCAACGACCGCCTCCACATGCTAGCTCCGCAGCCAATCTGGAGGCATTGTCGCTGTTTTATAACCGAATTATTAATCCTTATAAAAAAAAATGAGGTTCACCTTCGTTTCAATGTCTTCAGCTACATTTAAATTTAAAAATTCATCCAATTTTTCATCAGTGACGTAGATAAATATTAGCATTTGCTCTGCATCTGTGAGTTTTAGTCTTTATGTGCAGCAAAATCTTGGAAGACTAACTACAGCAACGACTTCGTCAGTCCGACGCCTTTAGAGTCAAGTGGGCTTTAAAATACATCGCCATTTACTTACAGCTAAAGGGCTTTCTCGACATTTGACCATCAGATTTAAACACTACAGGAAGACACGCAACCGTAAAAAAAAGGAAAATTTCGTTAACGACATACATAGCATCTCAACACCATGTTGCACGAATGAATAGGCCTATTCTCGAGCCCAATTCTTCGTTGGCCGCTAATTACGAAATTAAAACGATAGGTAAAAATTAGGTCTAAAAGCTGACAATTATGCCTAAAATCCAAAACTAGGCCTAAAACACATTTTAAACCGTTAATTGTGATAGTTCTACATTCAGGTTATACTACGGCCACTGTCACTTCCACTGTTGAGATAATGGAGCAGGCTTTCTTCGCTGTTTGGCCAAAAAGGAGTAATATCATTCAACCAGGCCAAGATATCTCTACTTAGCTAGACAGTATCGTGAAGACGTTATTGGTGCATCGTTATTGATGCTCTATAAAAGGTGGACACTCATCCTTTAACTTTTAGTTTGTCTAAATGTTGCAAGTCCCATACCACAGGAAAGCCAACACGGAGGCAAGCACATTTATTATCACCTGATGTCCAGAGAAAAATGTGGTTTTCTGCAGATCTAAAATCTTCATTACATTGCTCCAAAATTTCGGCCCAGGCCTACCGTCGCCTGGCCCTGGTTAGGCGGTGTTTCGTGAAGTCTCAGGTTTCTACCTTAGTTTGGGCGTTTAAAGTTTACGTTCGTCCTCTGCTCGAATACGCAAGCCTTCTATGGTCACCGTATCTCCTACACGACATTGACTGCCTGAAGGCTGTTCAACGTCAGTTCACAAAACCGTGTAGCTTACCTTAGAGATCACCCTCCTGCTGATCGCTTATCTCGATTGGGACTTCAGCCACTCGAGTTACGTCGGATTTGGGCCGACCTTGCACCGACGTTTCGAATTGTACGGGTAGAGTTGCCAATCGACCTTCCCCTTTTTCGATTTTTCTTCAGCTACTCAGACAAGGGGCCACTCTTATAAATTGCAGGTCTCCGAATCGCGAACAGACTGCCGGAGGCATTTTTTTGCTCTCCGTGTAGTCAAGATCTGGAACTCGCTTCCAGAGTGTGCAGTATCTGCCACCTCGGTCAGTGCCTTTTTGAGGATCATTCGCAAATTACCACATGACCATTTTCTAAGGCGGACCTATTAAAACAGTTTTTACTTAATTTTATTCTCTCTTTTGGGTTGCGCCCTGCTGTTAACCTTGCTTACCAGCAAAAGTTATTATTATTATTATTATTATATTATTATGTAAACGGGGACATTATGAATGAAAAGGTTTTCTTTATCCCTGCACCCTTACCTTTCATTTTTCACAGTTTGAATTTCAGCTGCGTTGGGATTCATATTCAACATGACAAAATATTAAAGGTGGGACAATCCGCTTTTTTCCTACCCGAGCTGGTCACGAGCTGATCATTGAACAAAACTGGCTGATACCAAATTCTGATCCCGATTACCGATACGAAACCCCGATAACTGAACCCAATTTCCAATTAACCTAAAACTGTAATACTAAAGTTATGTCTTTATAAGAAAATTACTTTGGAAATCATTGCATACATAAAGCAGAGGCCTAAATGTTCATAATTATTTTTAAAATATTGTATATGTTTAACATAATAAAACATATACTACAATTATAACACACAACTTCCCCAGTAAAATTTAACATTTTGCCTTGTACTCTAAAGAATAAGGGACAGCTACTTGAGAAGTTGGGATTGGGACCATTAGAAAGCTGGTGAAATACCTTCAAAATGGAGTATTCAAACATCAAAATCAGTCGACGAGAAGTGAAAATGTCTCCAATTTTATGATTACTGATCTACCTGGGCAATAACAATCTTGATTTCAGTAAATGTTGGTAAAGATCGGATCAATAAAGATAGGGCTCGGTAATCAGGATCGGCCCAGCCTTACAAACTATGCTTTTAGTTGCTCAGTTAACAGACACACGTCTGCTAGCGAGGCTGCCTCTTCATCATCAACAATCACATTTGCGACCTAAATTAAACTTTGCATGAACAAATATGACGTTCATAAACCAACTAGACTGGCTCCTGGCTCATTTTGTCATCCTGATGGTTCAACCTCACGTCCGGCTCTCCTGACTTTTTTTTCTGATAAACCTTGTCCTGACTCCCGTGCTACAGCATGCCAAGTGTGGCTTGGATAGCCCTTGTGGTTTTTGCGTGATGCGCGGTCTAAGATTACACTGGAGTGTGATCATAGCGTGGCTTCGCTCCAATAATAGAAATTACTGTTGCAGTGCGTGATAGAGGTGTACGCCTCAACACTTTCGATAAAAAAAAAGTGGTGGAAGTGTACAGAAGACCGGTTGTGACTAGGTAGTCACTGCAGTCGCTTGTATAACTAGAGAATGACTAATACCAGAGAGCATTTTTCTCCCTATACAAGCTAGGGTGACAAAACATGTAAATAGGTATACAATTTACATCAACAATTTACAAGATTATGTAGGAAGGCCAAGTCCGCAAAGTAATTTTTCCATATGAGAAAGGAGTGATCAGAAAATCACTGGTGTGATTGGCGTAACATCCTCCCTAGTGTATTTAATGCTTTCCAACCTTTCTTATTATTAAGACGTCAATGTTGGCTCAGTTGTGTTCGTCGTTTATAGTAATAATTAAACGTTTGTCGTGCAAATAGAGCACGACCGGACAGGTGAGGGCTGGAAGGACACTTATAACCAGCCGAGTTACAACCAACAGAATTCTGGCCGAAGCAGGAATGGACTTAGTTTGGCTCTCACTAAAAGTTTCCCGAAGGAGTTGACCAAAGGGGCATTGACAGTGAATTCCGGCAATGAGTTCCAGCCTGGAACCACCCGGACGCTACTTCTAATGATTAGGCCTACTGCTATTCCATTTCCCCTTACTCTTTTTTTTTTTTTTTAACAATCGCGTACTTGGAATCAGCAGCAGGCAGCTATATGGTGCCAAATAACGCCTCCCATCACACGGAAGGATCAGATGGGGCAAGGAACACGGCAACAAACAGCCCGTTCTCCTTGCTTGCACTGTACTGCACTTCTCGCATTCCGTCTTCGATTCAATCAACAGGAAGCATCGTTCACGGGAAAAAAAGTCACTCAGCAGAAAAATTATACAGGGTGATTCATAAAATATTGGAAAATAGGCCTATAAAATGTAGGCAGCTAAAAAATCTATTAACTGACGATGTTCACATGGAAGCTCGTCATAAATGATGAGGAATGGGAGGGGGAGGGGGAAGTTTACGACCCCTCCCAACCCCAAGAAAATAGATTTTATAGGCCAACATCTAACACGTGCATTATTATAGGCTGACATCTTATAGGCCTATTTTCAGCATGCTATGAATCACCCTATATAATTACACTGCTACATTGTGCGTCCGTGTGTGTAGGGACGAAACACAAAATATTAATTTGGGTATAAAATTATTATTATTATTATTGCAATGATAAAACTCCAGTCCATCAAGCATTACACTAACAAAATTAAGGGCTTGGCGAATCTGACGACAGAAATTTCCTTTTTTTTCTCTTCAAGCCGTCAATTTCGGTTTTTCAAATGTCTGGCTTTCCCGAGTGCGTATACAAACCCAGTAACAAAAATTTAGGTTTGGGCTAGCCTGCAATTTTTTTAATATTCATTTTTTTTTACACAGACATACAGAAGCACTTGAAGAGATAGATGGGTTAATTCGCCATACAAGTTTCCATTTTTATTTTTTAAGTGCAAAAAAAGCTCTATCAAACCATCGACAATCAGCAGATTAGAAATTTTAATTACGTGGCTGCTCTAATTTCCAAATTGAACAAATTATCTCCGTCCTATCCAATCGGCAAACAACACCGCCCATCCCGTCCCCCTAAACCCGCCAACCTTTATCTGGAAAGCTTTAAAAAGCCTACGCATGTTCAAGCCAATTTGCGTATAGAAGAAGCCGAGGGCAAATTAGAACATTCACGTGAACTATTACGAAAATTCACAATTTTTTTTAATGAGCTACTCTTGCGACAAAACTTACTCTATTGATTTTTTACCTAGGCCGAGTTTTAACTGGCTGTTGAAGTTGAACCCCCACCAAAGAAACGTTCAGCAATATAAAAAAGTTCATACACCCACAATCTTTTCGTTAAAATTATTTTTTGCCCCGAGCTAACGCATATTTGTGCAGCTTTTACGACAATACACGCGGAATTTTTTTTTTCTTTCCACAAAACTAGCACCATGGCCACAACCAACTGAAAAACGTTTTAACACAACAGTCCAGTAACAACTTATGTTGCCAGGGTGCAAATTTTCGACAGAGATGTTTCTTTTCATAACCTGTCTTCATCAGGCAAATTTCGGGTTTGAACACGCCTCTGCTAATCATTTCAGGCAAATTTCGGGTTTGAACACGCCTCTGCTAATCATTAAGTCCATTTTGCCGTGCGTTTGCCATATCCACCACCACCAAAAAAGCCAGCCGTGAACAGAAAAAACCGTTACTGGGAACGCACAGCAAAATGGACTTCTAAGCAACTTGCCTGATGAAAACATAAGGTTTTAAAAAGCAACGTCTCTGTAGAAAATTCGCACCCTGACAATGTAAGTTTTTACTGGACTGCTTGGTTAAAACCAATTCAATCGCGTGTGACGGTGAAACCAAAGTAAAAATGTACCTTTCGGTCTTAAAAGAGTACCATGGCTTGACTGAAAAAAAAAAAAACCACACCTTTCTAATCAGTAATTTCCGTAAATCCTCTATTCGTAGCCCGGTCTCTAATTGTAGTTTGAATAACATCTCTGTAATGTGTGGTGGAGTGGCAACCCGGACCACTGCACTGTGACTGAGGTTGGCGCTAATGACCAATTTGTCGACGCGCCATTAAGCCTCAATCCCTTCCCCTCTCTAATTGTAGCTGGGTGTTTTCCCGATCACGAATTAGTAGTAGCCGGTCTCTAGTTGTAGCCGGGAAAAATGACTTGATTTTGAAAAAATTCTATAAACGACCATGTCCATCACATAAACAAATACCATATCCAAATTAAAGATAATGAATGGTAAAGGCATTCGTGTGACATTATTTACCGTTTTTAATGTCAGACACATGTGTTGATTCTGTTCATTTCCTTTCTAAATTTTGTAGTAGCCGGTCTCTAGTTGTAGCCAGGTCTCTAATTAAATAAATACAGATGCAAACCTATCTACGTTGCCTTTTGGACTAATGATGTCAGACTGCCTGAGCGGGGAATTGACCACGATCTTTGAATGCAAAGGCCGAGGTCCTACCGCTGAGCCATACTGACACGGCCAAAAGGAAACATCCACAGGCAGCATTTAACACGTGCATATATACAAATAAACATACACTATAGAGCAGTGACATTTGCCGCCATATTGGCACCACCAGTATGGGTTTTGGAGGGCATAACTACCAGGTGCACTACATAAAAATGGAGGGAAAAAAGACGGAAGAACAGATTTCTTAGACTTAAATAACGTTGTTTTCTCCAACAACAAAAATCGCGCGTTTTAGGTCTAAGAAATCACTCTTCACAGCATCGGCTTCATTATGACGCCCTTCTGTTTCTCTCTGCAGTGCCCCTTGCAGATAACCCATTAAGGCTCCAGCATAGAGTTATATACAATAATACTACGTCGTGTCACTGCTCTATCCATTTGCCACTGGAGAAACGCTTATTTGCCACGCCATACTCCAAGTGAAACGAATGGAACACTTAAACGTAAAATCTTAAAAACACTTAAACGTTTGCATCTGTATTTATTTAACGCTTGTTGAGCCTTTGGCTTTTCCGTCTTCAGGTCTCTAATTGTAGTCAGGTTAAAATGGTTTGATTTTTAACCATTACTCCGGGTTACAAATAGAGGATTTACGGTATATATATCATAGCTTTACTCCTCGCTGAGTGGTCACCGACAAGTAACTCCGTTAGAGGAAGCGGTTTGCTTGCATTCTCGTTATGCCCATACTATGCCAATGACGTCACCTAACTTTGTTCGTTCAAAAGTGGCTAAAATGAGGTTTAGGCCTACTTAATACAAAATATTAATGCTGAAGGCAAACGAAATTAAAGGTAGGATGACGAAATGCAATAGAGGCTAGCATCACTACGCCAACTAAGAAGAAAACATTGTAAACATTGTTAACATAGTAAAACTAAACATGGTAATATCGAAATTACTTCATAAATCGGAAATCGAAGTTATAAATCGAAATTGCTTTGGGGAATCATTTTTCAGAAAGAAAACAAAAATTCTCACACCGAATGCCACTAGTGCTTTTATGAACACTACAGTTTGAGCGTTTTAGCACTGAACCCCTTTCCAGAAAATTTCTCTCGACCACCGGTTTCGCGAAATTAAATCTGGAAAGGAGTTTCATGCTCCAACACACAAATGATTGATTTCACAGAAGCATTTGCGGTATTATAGCTGATAATGCAGTCAACTATTTGCAAAAATAACAACGTTAAAGTATAGTAATTAACAAGATAAAACATTATTTTATTACTACTCGGTAATGTTATAAGCAGCCTACTAAGAGAATCATTACTAAAAATCAAAAGTAGCTAAGTATTGGTTAATATTACCTTTGGTAAGGGTAGGATGGCAGCAGTATCATAGCTTAGAAAGTTAACTAGATATCCCTTCTTTCTTGTTCCAAGCCTACGCGAGGCCCTAGCGCTAGTTGCCTCTGATATTGCTTTGCTTCCGTGCCGCTTCGCATGCAAATCACTAGCACCGATACAGTAGCCGCAACTACCGCCAGGGCCCCGAGTAGGCTTGGAAGAGTTAAGATGAGATACCTATAGTTAACTTTCTAATCTATGATAGTATGTTAGCTACTCTTGATAGATTAAGCCAAATCTAGTTACATCTTTACTAACATGTGGCTCGTCTTTTTTAACGTAATTGGTTTCGCTTCACTTCACTTAACTTAACGATAGGGATTGGCCGATATGACTTTTTACCGATATGATAAGATACCGATGAAGGGTAAACCGATCCGATCCGATCTGATACGATACGATACCGATAATAATAATAAAAAAATCACGATTAAAAGTTTATATTGCATACAAAAAATGCAACTTCGGTTCTGGTTTAGCATGGGTTTCAACTGTTGAGATTATCCAAAAAGTTCTGTGCAGCACCAAGACATTTTCCCACTCATTTCTACTTATGACTTCAGTACATTTATCTTCTCAGTTAGATTTTAGTTGGTTGTTGTAAAACTTAGAGCATTGGAACTGTCACGTGCTACATTTTCATTAGAAACTGAGCAAATGGATTTGCTTTTCTCAATTGGTTATTGCTTTTGCCGCGTTTGGTGTCAGTTTTGCAGAGAAGACAGTTGCGTTTCTTGGAATCTGTATCGGAAGCCTTATATTGGACCGACACCGATATAGCAAAAATATCGATAAATACAGATTATACCGATACCGATATCAATATCGGACTATCTCTACTTAACAAGTATTTACAAAAAGTGAGAATGTAACAGTACTGAAAGCTGACAAAGCGAATGCGAGTGTCCTTCTGGATACATCAACCAGGCGAAATGGGAAAGGCAGGCATTTATGAGAAACTTCAATACCAACTAGGGAACAAGCTCCGAAAACGGAATCACGTCGCACGAACTGAAGCCTCTAAAAAGCGAAGATATTAGCGAGGATCTAGGTAAGAAATTGAGCCCACCAACTGACGCAAAAACCCAACAGGTGTTTGCACAGGTGAAAACCCACAAGGAGGGTCAACCACTACGACTGACCACATTAGCCTAGGGAGGGCCGGCCCAGAGACTTGACCGGTTCTTTTCCCAACGCCTGAGCAAGTACTTGTGGGGAGCGTACAGTGCTTCCAACACAGCACAATTTACTGATTCTCTAGATAAAGTGAGATGAGAGCGAGGAGAAATTACATCATTTCTTGACGTTGAAGCATTATTCCTGAGTCTCCCACATGGCC
>JAHWFP010201411.1:0-14740 GCA_023313725.1 Lithobius niger | reverse complement strand
ATTTTTCAGCCCAAATCTAAAGTAAACTAAATTACAACTAAGTTAAACTAAATAATAATTAAATACAAGCTAGTTTCGTTTAGGTTAGTTCTATTTGAGGTTGAAAACTGAGTAGAAATTCCCACAAAACACTTGTGGCACCCTCTATAAACTTAAGACGGAACTAATAGGAACAAATCTAAGACGTTTTAGTAGGGGGTCTCAGTCACAAATTCTCCTCCCCAACCCTATATATTCTTGATTAAATTAAAAAAATAATTAATTACTATTGTGACGCCCCAATTAACAGACAACCAATCTTAATTATCTTTTGAATATTAAAGGGTGACTGATCAGTTGCCCCACAGCATCTAGAGTTACTATGGACATCAGCATAAAATGATGTATAAGAATGCGTGATTATTTTACATATTTACATCTGAATCTTCATTCTCTTGTCTCCTATTTGTAGATTCCGAATTTGCCATAACTTATTACTTCTATTCCTTTTGGTCCAATTCCGTGTTCTTGGTTTCCAGATCAGACAGTTTCTGGTATGATCTGATGTTTGTGGGTTCGAAGATCGTCCGTGATCTGAAGACTTTGCTCTCAGCAGCTACACAACTTAACAAATTTAAATCACCAACGCCAAAATTTTGTGGACATGCAGACAGCTAGATAACTCAAGAATTTCTTACTGTGTTATTAAACTTTAAGAAAGCATTTGTGCTTTCCGGTGTTTATTTATTGGGCCACTTGCGTTAACAGACAAGTCGAAAACTTGAATAAATTTTCAAGGTTCTTTTTTGAGTGGGAAGATTTTCAAACTGCATTTAAAACAGGTTGTCGAAATTCGAACCTCCAAATTACACGGAACACTTTTGCAAAGGGCTAGAAATTAGTTGGATCCAGGTTGCAATTATCAGACCAAGATAGAGCGTTGCAACCCTATCTTGATCTGTAACGATCGACACATTTCCCTAGAACATAGCCTTTACTTGTAGAGTAAAAGTTGAGTATTCTTAAAAAGAGTTTTCTGATGAGGGTAACAAGATATGACAGCTCGTAGTAAAGCAAAGAATGTATCAAGAACATCCTGCAGCAGAGTTTGGAGCTGAGGCTGGTTTGGAGAAAACCAAGGAAAAATGACCAAACTAACACAAATAGCAACAAGTTACAACAAAGTTACCTTGATTATAAACAGACGGACAAAGGTCAAAGTCATGCTATGGAACACCAACTGTTCCTTTGAAGGACTGGGTCCAAGAGGGTTTCAAGCCAGGAAGCACGAGTCGCCAGCGTCTCCTTCATTCTAGAAGCCGTGCACAGCTCAGCGGTCACCAAAACAAACTGATGAATTTAAAAATTCCAGCGAACAAAAGGAAACTACTGGTTTACCAAAGGAGGCAGCCAAAGACGAATGCTTTCAATGCGAAAAATATGGACATTAACATAGCCATTGTTCCGACTTTACTCCAAAGAATTGGCACCGTAAAATCTCTTCAGCATGAGGAAGCCATAGCTCAGAGTAAAGACTCGCAAACTCGCGATGGTCTTTTCCAGGATGCCATGAAATAGGAGACATGGACAAAAACAGTTGCGGTGGAAAGCTACCTTTTATACAGGGGCAGCTCCTACACTTCGCTAATAGTAGCTTGATATTGACCATCATAAACAAAGATTGGCCGATTACTTAGTAAGGGCCTTGTTTTACACGTGGACTCCAAAATCGTACTTGTATTGGCTTCAGGAAAAATAAGTGGATCTGGGTTCCTTAGAGCATGTATTAGATGGGGGAAAACTGCGGCGTGTTTCTAACTTTCATTGTTTTGGAAATGCAATTGGCTCGGTGTTGATAGGCCGGAATTTATTGCATAAGACTGGATTAAAAATGCCAAAGCTGTCTTTACTTTGAAAGTTCATATTCAAATTCAAGGTGAAGGAAAAATATGCTCAATCTCACAACAACGGACACAACAGTCACAGTCTCAGTGTCCTACTAATTTTCAACAGACTGCTTGGGCTGATGTCTGTCTTCGCTAGGCTTGCTAAAATTGCCGTTCACTCATTTCTCGTGTGAGACGAGCGAACGGCGAATTTAGCATCCCTGATGAAGACGTACATAAGTTCAAGCAGTCTGTCGAAAATTAGCAGAGCACTGAGACTGAATGGTGTCCATATATTTCCTTCATCTTAAATTTTGAATGTGAAAACTGGATTACAAATTGACATGAAGGGAGGAGCTGGAAGAAACCCCAAACTTAAACCATTTTTGGATGTAAACGACAGGTTTGCGAGCTCACAAACTAAGCAAGTCGGAATGGATGAAAAACTTGCAAAAGAAGACTGGGAATTGATTGAAAAAAAAACATGCTGAAGGCACACTGCACTGAGATTTAAAGGAAAAGAAGTCTTAAGAAGTTTCCAAATGTTCTAACTTCAAAACTAGGGCAAACTCATCTGTATAAGCACTCAATAGTTACAGGCGGGAACAAAACCAGTTAGGTTACCATTCTGCGCTTTAAACCATGTTACCAGGAGACACTGATTCACAACCGGGCAATTTGAGGAAGGGGGATACTGAGAATGGAGGACAGTACCTGTGCTTGACCGAAGAAGGACGGATAGCCAAATGAGAAGTGTCTCCCATGATTTTTAGGCTGCTGTTTGCAATGCCAACAGGGGCTCTTTTTTTAATGAATTCGATGTCCTTCGGGCACGGTGACGCCATTGCAAATTTCACTCACCTAATGGATATTGTGTTCATTGCATTATGCATTATTTGATTATGCAGTGATTTACTCAAGACAATTTGGTTATATTTACATTTGACAAAAACATGGAATTAGCCCCATTACATCACTGCTGATACAACCTAGCTTTTCTTTCGATAGCCCTTCGTTTATTGGTGGAAAAGATTTTTGTATTACATTTGCCTCTATGCATTCATGAAACCTGAAGTAGTTTGTAACTTTTATTATGGTAGTTGTAAATCCTTTACTACCAGTGGTGTGCATAGGAGGGGGGGGGGGGGCATTGCCCCTTCCGCCCTTCCCTTTTCACAAAATGGCCTTTTTGTGCTGCTGTTGGGAAAGGCCTAAGACCTAAAAAGGGTAAAAAAAGACTAAAGAAGGGACAGAAAAGGGTAAAGATAGAGAGCAAAATAATAAATAACAAAAATTCCCCAGAAAAATGCCCACTGAAACTACTGTGCCCTTTTACTAAAAGTTTCCCTTTCCCTCCCTGGGGTCTGTGCACACTACTGCTTACTACCTAACTTTTTGATATTTTTTACAAGTAGCATGCATAAGACATTTGTGCCAGGGTTCAACTTATTATACCTTGTGGTGTTTTCAGATTTTAGTTGCATAACCATTGCCATATCTTTTTGAGTAACTGTTATATCACTACCTGGATTTAACGTGCCATTTCTTACTTCATCATCTGATCTACTAGATCTCCTGGTAAAACTTATAACCTATTTTGTAAATATCCCTGAGTTACCACTTTTAAGCCATGGTGTGTAATGCACACATTCCCACAGCGAATAAATTGGCTTGCCAATTCAGTACATTTTTCTTTAATAAAAGTTTCATGACCCTATTGGTGGCAAGGAACTAGAAGGGGGTGGTCCCACTTAAGACAGTCGTGGTATTTAAAACAACAAGGTAGTAAATCATGCAATGTAGTAAGATGGTCTAATAAGAATTGCTTAAAATTCATGGTGTTCAGGCTGTTGCGAGAACCATGGAAAATTCCTGCCGAAACTGCAGCCGCGGGCAGCGAGTTTCAAACTCTGCTACTCATATGGCAAAAAAAAACTCTTCAGCATCCCAGTCGGGGTGATGGGATAACAAGTTTTAGGACCACCGCACACTAAGCGGCCAAGTCGTCGCGGCCAAAAAACATGGCGATGTGCCGTGCGACCATGTCCGTTTTCCATTGATAATTCTCTATCATGTGGTGAAAAATGAACACGAAGCAAGTATGGTCGCCCTGTGGTCGCCTTGGATCCCAGTTGCCGGCGGCGGCGAAGTGCGCATTGCTACATATACCGTAAGTATTCTTGTTGGCCGCCGTGTGCGTGGGGGCCCTTAATGAGGATATCGACCAGGTTGAGGCAGTCTGCTACATAACAGTCCAGATACATATAACGTCTTTTTAAAACGCTCGATTTTAATACTGCACTGCCTTTTGACTTTGGTTCGAGATCATTTCTTTTACTTACCAACAGTATCAACTTTGCTAGCTATTTTCTGAGGAATAAAACCATTTTTCATTGTTAATTAGATAGCAAATCTATCCGGAATCTTGTATAAGCCGTAGATCCCAGCATCGATGACGTCCAACTCCAGAATGTGGCAGAAAGAGCAACCATTGCTGTTGTAGCGTCTGCTAGCATTCCTCTTCTTCCTTGACAAGTGTCTGTTTCCTCTTCTTGTACTCCAGTATTCTCATCACATACTGTTGTGAGTTATGTAGGGTGAAATAATGTGCAATTATGTGGCTTCGGCCACCGCAATGGAAATGTGCGCTTTGCTACTATTTGGATATGTATCTGCAGGCATAATTGACATTAACGCAGAGTTTGACAAAGTTTGCTCTATATTAACTGCTGCCCTCGAAACTTCAAAGAACAACAACTTTTGACAACAACGCTTATGACTGTTATTTTATCTTTGCCTAAGTAGCAAGCCTAATCAACATTATGTCACACTCCGACAGCAACCCTTCTAGAATTAGCCATACAAAATTGTTATCCGCTATGTTTTATTCACGATCTTCAAGCTCACAAACACACAGTATATATTATTACCATAAGTTTTCATGCTTTCCCCCTTTGTCTTATATGAAAATACAACTGTCCAATGCAAGAATGTGTTACACTTTCCTTTCAATAATCCCATAAATCTTTAGGCGTTTCTTTCGTACCATGGATTGTAAATAAGCTTGAGCTATAAATAGATTAAATGTTCTGAACGTTTTCGAGTGTCTACACGCTCTTTATCTGCATCCTTCTCGGTTGACTTCGCCAGTACATGATCCCATAATCCCTTAAAATTGCATCAAGTAAGCTTCATCTTATCTTGCCATGAGTAATAATTGTTACCATCTAGCATTGGTAACCATGTTGCGTTATTTACTTTATCTACCACTACACTTGCAATTTCCTCTAGTCTTTACGAAAGTAACTTTTTTCAATTCACTTACTGGAACGTATCAGTTATTCCGTTTGCAATACATATCAGCTTCCCTATTTATTACTAGTCCTCTCAGAACCGTACACTTAAACTTTAAATTCATACATTCGGGAGCTAATAGGGGGGTAAAAAGATAATTCACCGGAAGACACTGGAAGCATTGCTACACCTCTTGTAGGCAAGCTTTGCTACCATGCAGGATTATTAATTAAATCGTTTGCACCTAAGAATTTGAGGGAGAGGACAGCTGTTACCAGTGTTTAGAAAATTATTGTACCTAAGCTCTTCAATCTCGTTGCATATTCATGACTTACTTAACTTGGGACATGGAAGAGTGCAATAGACTGATGTCTACAGGAAACAGTGACATGGTTTGGAATGAAAATGGCCATAAAAAACTTTCAGTTAACAAACACCAAGCCACTTGCATACTTACAGAATATGGATGTTCCTAAATTTCGCTGGCAAAGAATCTGTAGACCTCTTATTACCACTCCCACCAATAAAATCGTGATTAAAGTAGATTTCGTCATTCTCGATGAGCACACACTTTACCCGGAACTATTTTCGCTCACGACCTGCAAAGAGAAACTAGCCCAGAAATGTGTATTGCACACTAGTGGTTCCCGAAATGTGTTATCTTCATTTTTTTAATAACGTGGCCAGGGACGATCGTCATTAGGCATCGAGACCGATTTCACAATCCCATCTTGTCTTTCAAACAAAGTTGAACAGCTGAATAAGAAGATACAGCACTTTGTGCAATCGCAGTGATTGGAGGATAAGTTAAGAAAAGTGCATTTTCAATCAGATCACGTCAACTTGCCAACAGGTTTTAGTTTTACGGTACCTATAACAGTTAAAAACTTTCATACCAATGCAGCACACAGTCAGAAGCACTCAAACAAGCTAAGCACCCAGAAGTAGATCAAAAGACAAGAGAAGTGCAAAAGATGATACACATAACAAGCAGTAGTCAGTTAAGCGCCCACCTGAACGGAAAAACAAGTACTTCAACCAGAAACGTTCACCAAACAATTGAAGAATAGCAGATCTGGTAGTTAAAGACACCCCAGCTCAGTAACAAGGCAAAAGAAGTCACCCGTGGGTTAATGAATAGAATAGAATAATATAGACGCACCGAGCCAGGGCTAACCGCCCCCAACGCCCACGCCAGAAAAGATAATGCAAAAACCAGAGGGTGAACATTAAGAACACATTAATACCTCGATTCAAATGAACATTTCTCATTGAGAAGGAAAACAGTGAAAAGATGTACACGTTCAAACACAGTCACCGGAAAATTATACAGCTCAATAAAAACATTGAGTAGTTCAAACATTTATATGAAAGCTGGCAATGGGATGTATGGCAGCCTACAGAACTGACCGATGGGGAGCAAGGCACACAGCTCCAACAACCTGAAGTGCGGCGGTAAAGCAAACACAAAAAAACAAGTGTACAAAACACACCAGGTAAATGCAGGAGGTAGGGCGTAAAGAGAAGATGGCACTAAGCATCTAGAAACTACGCTGGAACAAGAAGAAGCACGCACCGGCTAAGTTAAATAGGCAACACATTGAAATAGCACAGCATGTAAATAAGAAAGGAAATGGAACACCAGGTTCATGAACCAGAAGCACCATGTTAAGACTTGTGTCCAAGAAAGGCATGAGAAAATAAAGTCATCAGGATAGTAATGATAATGAAAGGGTACAGCTCAGTTGATACGCAGAATTCACTGATATACAACCAGGAATTAAGACAATGAATATTGTGAAATTCACCAGCAGGGATAGGCCTATATTGTAGTGAGGTACGAGCAACATCAATCGGGGAGGTGTAAAATATCTTTAACATAGAGGCCCTGGGTGTGATGACCTTCCATTTTATAACTTGCGAGATGTTCAACAAATTGTGCAAATACCTGTGTCCACAGGGAAGACAACAAGTAGTGGACCATTTTGAGTCATATACCGCAAAGTCAGTTCCTGTATGGAGTGCAATGAGAACTGTGTTCGGAATGGAGACATATTTTTAGTAACAGGGTGCACATCCAAAATAAGTGAATTACAATTGCGAGATGAGTACTAAAGGAAAACAGTGGCAGCAAGAAGGGGCCACTTTCCAGTAGGAACCATCACCTGCAGGTGATAGGGCCAAGGTGCTCTACTTTGGCGTGGACTAGAAGAGTGGGCGGAGGACCCTTTGTGCTGAGAGGGACCATCTCTGTGGAAAAGGGTGATAAGGGCAACCTCAGGTCTCTGTTTAGCTTTGCGTGTTTGGAGCCAAAAACCGAAAATAAACCAACCAATGTGGCAAGAAAATGGATCACGACCGCAGGGGCAAGCGACTGAGTAAAGGCCATGGAAGTCGACCGGCAAAGAGTCAGGGCAACCGGCTTAAGGAGTACCGTGATACTCATCTGAATGTGGTTGGTGTAAAGCTGGGGTTGCTGTACTTGGGTTGTAGGGATAAGCAGGCCAGGATTCTCACGACAACTACCGTGCCAGGCCTTCCTGGCCATATCGTGCAAGAGACGGACTGGACTGTACTAGGTGCCCAAAGCAGGGAAAGTAGGCACCAACCAAACCAAGCTAACCAAAGGAAGAGCCGAAACCATTGGCAAAGTCAAGAATATGGAATGGCGAACATGCATACAAGAAAATTGTGGCAAGATAGCAAGAGGAGAAAGCGATAACTCAAAAAGACAAATAGCTTTGAACAAAACAGAAAAGGAACTCAGGTGTTGAGAGACTTTATACGAGATTCGAATTACAGCGTCGGAAAGTGAACACTGAAAAAAGGAGGTTATCGTGAAACTATTCCGAAACCAAGTGAAACACCAGAACCGCAGCGAGATGGCAGAGCAAGTACACAAAAACTGTTCTTCTCTGGAGCAGTGACTATTCTTTTGAAGTTTTTTTTTTAATTTCTTTGCCATATCTAAAGTTAGCCATATGTTTCTACAAATTTCTTATGACCGCAGTGAAGTGATTTCTTGTACAATTCTGATAATGAACTTGTGCAAAATTGTTGTTTCGCTTTCCTTCCCCCTTTTTTGTAACCCCTACTATAGACTATTTAAAGGTATTTTTCATAGATGTACACTGCGTCCTACTGGTTTCAAGAAAATCTAAAGTTTGCCATGCATTTTATTTTGTTCTTTCGAACGCAATAGGTTATTATTAAAACACTACCATAAACAATAAATGGTGCGTCAGTTGTATATGAACAGTATTCTTGTCGCTCTGATGTAATACGCTCTGTCATTAATGAAAGAGCAGTGTTATCTACGGCTGTATGCAGACAACATCCTTATCGCCATGATTCGACGCATTGCCTACACCGGAAGTGACTTTTCCTTCTTTCTTTCGGTTTTATTAGAACATAAAGACTAGAAGTCTTGAACTTTTCATTCTTTCTTTATTGACTAAGTGAGTTTAATGGCTCCAAACGACATGCGCTCAACATAAACAAGAAAAACGAAGATACACTAACCTAAATTGAACAACAGGGCATTACCAGAGCAATACAACAGAACACAGAGTGATAGCCCAACGCCAGTACAACCATACTATCATATCACATCTCAGCATAATACATCATTACTTAACACGGCAACATGCAGCCCGGTAGCAAATTTACTTTCTTTCTTTCCTAAATCAAACAGCAGGGCATTACCAGCAATACCACAGAACACAGAGTGATAGCGCAACACTAGTACAACCACACTGTCACATCACATCTTAGCATAATAAGTCAGAAGAGTGACAACCAGACGTACTGGAGACCAAGCCACAAATCCCTAGACCCACCGACCTGTCGATGAGCAGAACCAAATGACATTGTGTAGACGGCTACGCGTCGCCAGCGTTCGGGGAGCACACACAACGCAACAACATTCCCCTGCAGTAGAGGCTCCACCTATATTTGGCCAAGCGCGAACAGCAAAAAAAGAAAGTGCGCTACCGTTTCCGGTACAGCATACTCACACAGTGGCATGGTAGACCACTTAATCCTAAATAAGTGCATACGAAACCCGGTATGACCAGTCCTCAGGCAGGACAATATGCCCGCTTCTCACCTGGAGATCTCAGCAAGGAGACCTGGTGGAGCAGTGGTCGGGTGCAGACCCAAACAAGAATCTACCGACAGCATCCCCTGTCCACTCTGTCTACCAGACAACATCGGCTGAAGGTCCTCGGGGAAGACCGGCACCTGAATCTAATTACACCTACTGGAAAACCCACACCAAGCCAGCCCATCAGCTGCCTCATTACCAAAGATGTTTGTGTGACCAGGCACCCAACAACACACCACCAAGCTCCAGGACACCAAAGAGCTTCCAGCCAATTTCCATGGCAATTGGGTGGCTAACCTCAAAGGAACCAAGGGAGTGCCTAAGAAATCCCAGGCCCGATGCTGAGTCGGTGAAAGCGGTGAACCGTGACAGCCGAAGATCCAGGCCCACATCCATAACAACTGACAACTCAACCAGCCCATCCCTAAAGGCCGAAGGCTGCCAGAAAGGACAAAAAAACTGTAGCCAACTTGAGGTCCAGGACAAAAGCCCCTGCACCACCCACTCAGAATGCCTGCTAAAAAAAGGCATCACAAAACATGCCCACACCCCGACCTGGGAGGTCTGAGCAAGACAGCACCGTCTCACACCAGGACCAGGGACAAGGGTGCTCCATAATTACAGGGGTGGAAAATCACACAGGATAGAGGCCTTGAAGCAGAGTGACACCCAAGCCTGGGGCCCCTAGGAACTCCTGAAATCACTGGGGGAGACTAGCATAGTCGAACAGGATCCGGCCAAGGAGGTCGGTGGACCCTGGCAACTGCTCGAAGACAAACAGACGTAAGGAGCTCCTTCGCCCAGCTAGAAATTGGCAATTCACCAGCCTCTGTTAGCAGGGCCACCACAAGTGTAGTAGCTAGTCACCCAATGACAATGCAAAAGCCTTCATTCAGAGCGACCTGCACGACCTCTGTCAGTTGCCTCGACCCAGCCTGAAAAGACACAATGAAAATCGGCACAGGACCTAATGTAGATCCTATCGAACAGTGGTTCTCAAACTTTCTCGTGTGGCGGACCACATGTGGCAAACTGGGATGGCCACCTTGGTGGTTATAGTGAACGTTGGGACCGGGGGGTGGGAGGTAATCCTCTATCAGTAAGAGAAAACCATTTTCCCCGATGTATCCTATTTTTTTATGAAAACGTTAAGGTTAAAACACTGAAACCTTTCAAATATAGGTTCATTAAAAAAAATTTATTATTTAAAAAACATATGCAGCTGATGCGACAAGTGATTCTGTTATATTTAAGGTTTATTTGTTCAAAATCGACCTGTAATAAAATTTTGGTTGTTTTCGTCACCTCGAGTTTAGTATGTATATGTGCCTACGTCACACCTGATTGCTCCTTCATGTTATAACCACTGGACTCGCTCGGACGTGTATATTGTTACACTCTCCAGTTCCATGCTCATAGATACCTCGCACATGTGGCAGTACCACATGGTAAGCACGTGTTGCAACCAATTACTGCAGCAAGTTACTTTTCATGTTTAGTGATTGTAATTTACAGCTGTATTGTTCCTACAATAATAGTAGCATCACTGTCATCCATTGCTCAAATTAGAAGGACGGGCATGTACACGAATGTAAGACTAGCTGGAACTTTGATAGTAACTCTAGTGGTGGGCATTTGTTTATCTGAGCGTTTACGGTAAATTTATGTTTTTGTCCAGGTGTTCACTGCGGACTGGTGCCGGTCCACGGCCCACACTTTCAGAACCGCTGCTATGGAACACCGCCACAACCTTGCGTCTGGCAATCAGCTTATCAGATGCCAGTGCCTTTAACATGCGCAGGCGTCTAGAAACGTTCTCCCGAATGACAGCAAGCTCACGCTGCCAGGACAAAGTTGGGTCCATTCGCACCCGCAGATACCTGACTATGCCTGACCGCAGTGGACCCCACTCTCAGCGACGTGGCAGCGTCCAGCCCCCTTGAGAAAACCACCATCTCTGTCTTGGCCGGGGAAAGGTCAAGCCTTCTCTGGGCCAGTAACTGCGACACCCTTTCAATGGCACCCTCCAAATTCGATATGAGCGCTGGAGGTCATCAGCATGGTGAGCATCCTATATAAGATCTTGTAAGATCCTTTAAGTTCTTACAGAGGTCCTGCAAGATCTTGGTACAAGATCCTGTAGGATCCTGCACAAAGTACGATCCTGTAGAATCCTGTAGGATCTTGCAGGTTCTTAGCAGGATACTAAAGGATCCTACAGGATCTTGCATAAGATTAGGTGCAAGATCCTATAAGATCTTGGTACAAGATCCTGCAGGGTCTTACAGGATCATAGCAGGATCCTACAGAATCTTGTACCAAGATCTTACAGGATCTTGTAAGTTTTGCTCTTCCTGTAAGAACTCAGAGAAACTTAAAAGAACTTAAAGGATCTTAAAGGATCTTACATAGGATGCTCACACCCACCCTCGGCCTTTTCCAGGGGCTTCTGGAACGTGCCCATCTGCCGCCATCGTGGCTTTTATCGATTCTTACGCCAGTTTTGGGCAGAAGAAAGGTACGCACGTCTGTGGTTAGCTACAGGCAAATTGCTCTTCTGCTGAACGTGTACCAGAGAACACTGGCTCACCGTCTGGTCAGGTCTGTGGAAGACTCCGGTAAACGGTTTGAGGCACAGTTTGGCTTTTGGATGACAAAAGACGCCCAAGATGCCATCATGTTTTTGGAGTCCGTGATCCGTGAGACTTGGATACACAGGAAGATTGCTGTGGTGGTGTTCCAAGACATCAGAGCAGCCTACGATATTGCCTGGGTTGAGCATGCATTGGAGAAGGGTGTCAGTGAGACTCTAAGCAGGGCCATCATCTCCCTTCGCCAATGGCTTCTGGTCCGGCATTCAGTTCACAGACTGCTGCTTTCCACAGGGCAGTTGCCTCAGTCCGACGCTGTTCGTGTTTGCTGTTAACGCTGTCCTGGTGAAGCTCGGGAATACGGTCAATGTTGTAGCGTACACAAATGATATCGCAGTGTAGGTGGGTGCAACGGCTTATTATCCACAAGGCAGTTGAGGCAGTTGCCTCAGGGCCCAACTGAAGAAGGGGCCCAGTGGGGCCCCCAGCAATGCACTACTCAACATTATGCAAAACAATTCTTTTCACGCTGTTCAATTTTAATGAACCAATTTCACCACTGTTACCAATTTTACTAAGAAGAAAAAGGATGTATTTTTCCCAATTTACACTCGTACTAGTTATCTATTCTTCCATCTGTCCTGAAACCTGGACCCCGTATCAAGGTGAGGGGGCCGTTTTTCAAGGTATGCCTCAGGGCTACACAGCTTGGGTTAATAAGCCCCTGGAGATTTAGTTGATAACAATTAATTAATTCCATTAGACATTTGAACTAGAAACATTTGATAAAAATATATATAAAAAATTAGCTTTGCTAAGTAGTTACAATTTGCAACAAGTTACGGCAAGTAGTTACTTACAAGTGCTTGCGTTCGTTATACCAGACAAAATAAAAACAAATTGGGGATATTTATGCAAAATACGCTAAAAATTATGGAGCACCTAAAATGACCCAACGAGTAGTATAATGATACTGATACTGGTTTAGCTTCAAAACTAAAATTTTCCATAACTTTGGAACAACACTATAGATGAAGACAAGTGGGTTTTTTTTTTGCTATTTTAAAGGAACATTCCGACAGCATTTTCTGGCTAGCTTTTAGATATTCAGGCAAAATAATTTGAATTATTGATGCACAGAAGATTAAGATACCAATACAACAAAACAACCAAATTCACTTTTATGAGCCATTCCACCTGGGATGCAGTGCCCCGCAATGGGAGAGGGGGGGGGGGGGGGGTCAGCCCGACCCGGGGTACCGTACTACCCGGACCCGGTCGCTGAAGGAGTCCGCACGGCATGAAGTAATTTTATTTCCCAATTATGAGTTATGATGACTATGGGCAAGAGGGGGCTCGTTTCATCGGTTCCTGCTATGAATACACTCGATTTGTGTGAACTCGATTTTTTGTACTCACGACAAACAACAGTTCCAATCCAACTGCAACGAGCAGGAGCACTGCGGTGCAAGCCTGTTAGGCGGGTAGGTCTTCCAACGTAAGCATCTCTGATTAATGAATGAACCAACTCGTTAAGCACAATTGTGTTCAACGAATATAACACATAACGGTGTAACTTTTTTTCCGATTTCAGTCGGGGTTGGGGAAGGGGGGGTCCCGCTCTTGTTAGTTAGTCCCACCAGGGCCATAAAGGTCCCATGCCCCCAAAACTTCATGTGAGGCGTCTTGCCAGGACGTGTGCCTACACAACAAGATATAATTACTTAGTCCAGCAATGAAAGCACAGCCGTGCTGTTAGGGGCTTGGTCCACCAACCAAGAAGACGCAAGATCGAATCACTTTGCTGATGTAAGAACACCTGCAGTAGCGTGCACAGACTTCCAAAAGGATAGGGGCAACTTTAGTAATAGGCACACTGTGGTTTTTTTTTCTGGGGACTTTTTTTTAGGTTGTCACTCTCTTTTTTACCCTTTTCTATCCTTACTTTTGCCCTTTTTCAGCAACCATGCCCTTTCTCCTAGCTGCAGCGCCACCATTTATCAGTACAGAGAAGTTAAATACGTCACATTTTTTAAAAGGCACTTTTCCCAAAAAAGGTATGGATAATGCCCCCCCCCCTCACACCCCGTGCACGCCACCAGGGGCGTACTGGCCATACGGAAAACGGGAGGTTTTCCGTGGGGCCTATGCCCTAAGGGTCTGTCAGGGCCTACTGAATTTTTTTTCATAATGACAAATTCCTCTGAAACGCCACAAGAGAAGGACCTACATTACCCATTTCCCGGGCCTAAATGTCCCTCCCAGTACGCCCCTGCACGCCACTGTACACATTGAACTTAAAAAAAAATTACCCCTGTACATTAAACTAAACTATTAAATTAACTGTAACTTTTTAGAGTATCCAACCGGATCTAATAGTTTACCACGCCTTTTCTGTAAATAGTGATTGTGAATCAAATCGCAGATCGGTTGGCTATCGGAATGGTATCAACAGAATACCTGGGTAAGGTATCGGTTATGGATCGGATTGCAGTCCTAGTCTGGGTGTAAGCCTGAGAATCGACTAGGTTTAGGCTAGGTGTAAGGCTAGCCTATGCTAGGAGTAGGCTGGGCCAGCTAGCTAGGTGTAGGGCTGGGCTAGGCTAGCCTAGGTGTAGGTGTTTGCTAGGTGTAAGGATAGGCCCTACAGTTAGGTGTAAGAATGGGCCCAACACCTAAACCTAGCCCTTTGTGGCACAATCATATTTTATTCCCGCATTGTGTTGATCACCTGTACTGTCACGTGCCCCAATAAAGCTTATTAGTATTATTTGAAACCAAACAAATATTGGGCAGGCAGCAAAGGTGCAAGCCCTCTGACAGGGCAAAAAACTCGCAAGGCATAAAACACATGAGAATACATTTTCGACACCGTATTTTAGTGT
>JAHWFP010201396.1:22568-34439 GCA_023313725.1 Lithobius niger | reverse complement strand
TTAGCCCATTTGGCTTTCCGTGTCAAGAATATTGTAGTTACGTTAAAATAGCCTGAGAAAGGCCCTAGGCCTTGTCCATACCTACTTTTTAAGCTACAGAACTTCAAAATCGGTTCTGCGGTTTGCTCTCTAGGTGGGAGTAAAAGTTTTAGCCCATTTGGCTTTCCGTGTCAAGAATTTTGTAGTTACGTTAAAATATCCTGCGAAAGGTCCTATGCCTTGCCCATACCTACGTTTTAAGCTATAGAACTTGAAAATCGGTTCAGTGGTTCGGTCTCCAGGTGAGGGCAAAGAGTCTCAACAACAACAACAACAACAACAACAACAACAACAACAACAACAACAGCAACAACAAGAACAACAACAACAACAAGAAATGGCCATGCTGTGGACGCCGAACGGTTTGATTGTTGTCATTAAAATGTGTAATGTGGTGAAATAGTTACGACACGACCCCAAATACCAAATGTCAATTCTGGGCGAGACTATAGAAGTTCAAAGTTTAACGTTTAACATGGAAGTTCATGCTGAGCCTTACATAAGGACCGCTACCGCGGTCATTGATAAAAAAAAAAACAACTTATGCACTATTTACATCATCATCATCAGCAACATTCCTCGATTTTGTAGAGGCAACCAAAAGGGCAACTAGACCCGTATCTAAATAGTGCATAAGTTTTTTTTATTGAAAACTTTTTAAAACTTGCAATCAAACTTTTCACAACAAACTTCTTTAAATTGTAACTTTATTTTTTAACTTAGTTTTATTTTTTTGCAACAAACTTTTTTTACAACAAAACTTTTTTTTGCAAACAAAATTTCCAAACCAAACTTTTTTAATTTGTGTAAATTATTTTTTCTAACTTGTAAATAAAACTTGTGTTTTTGTTGGTGTACATATTTAATTTGTGTAAATTATTTTTTTCAAACTTTTTTTAAACGTGCAATCAAACTTTTCACAACAAACTTTTTAAAATTGTAACTTAATTTTTTTAACTTAGTTTTATTTTTTTGTTAAATTTGTAACATAACTTTTCACAACAAACTTTTTAAATTTGAAACTTAACGTTTTTTTTAGCTTAGTTTTTTTTCAAATTTGTAACTTTACTTTTTTAACTTGTGCAAATTTTTTTGAAACTTTTCAAACATTTTTTTTTAAATTTGTATTTTTTGGTGTATTTTTTATTTGGTAACTTGTGTTTTTAAAATGTAAATATTTCTTTCATTGCAACTGAATTGACTTTTAAAAATATGAATGTAAACTTGTTGATAATCAATGCATACCAGGGGCTAGTTATTCAGAATTTATTTTAAACTTTCTAAAACTTCCAAACTTTTTAAAATTAAAGTACTCCAATTTAATTTTTTAGGCATAGCCGAAATCCCAATTATTACATTACCGTTTACATCCCCATTCAGGCATTAAGACTCATGTTAAAATAATAAAAAATCCAATTTGTGCGGGCGTGTGAAAGTGTCGCAAGCTTGGTAGCCCAACTGAATACCACTGAAATTGTGTTTTAAAAGTAGTAGGCCTATGTGTTAAAGCAGTGGCTACATCTGACTCAGAGTTTTTTACTGAATAATCTTGTGTGAAGTGTGAGACTGCAGTGTGTTAAGACTGAAAATTCATTTTAATAATATTGTGAGTCCGTGTGATGACAATAAAACTTGTAATTTAATTTTTTAATTTTCGACACTCGTGGCTTTCTCACTTTTCATACTGGTGCCATGCTTACATCATTTTCTGACAGTTAAAGTGTCTTTACCGGCTGACATTGTCATTTTTTCAGTTACTTAGCAAACAATTTTTTTCGTCCAACATTTTCATAGCATGCACAAAAATACAAACACACAAGTGGGAAAAATAAATTGATTTTTATTTTCACATAAGCACAGGAAAAAAGTGCAGTTTTTTTATTCATCCAATAACCATTTTCGGAATAACATAGTTTCTGCCTTGGGGCAGTGGACAATTTTTCCAGGCAAAGCATACGAGTGTAATCCACAGGTAGGCGTACTCACAACTCTATACATAACAACTAATTCGTCATAACGAGGGCAATCAAAACTTTCTATATTTACGTGCTGGATACAGAGCGTTCTTAACAAATTTTTTCGTAATGGCCGCCTTTGAAGCCAATAAATGATTTGTTAGATTCAACAATGCATGTGGCCTGTATAGAAGACACTATAGGTAACAAGGCATCTTGCGAAAGATCTGTAGCTGAAGCTTCAAATTTTAAACCTTGCACATTTCTCATTACCCAACTGGCTGTCACCCTCACTTTTCTTGGCAAATCGTAAAATTTCCCAACTATAAAAATGAACCGCTCTGTAACAGGCTTATAAAGATAGGTCACACCCAATTCTTTGCGTAGGAATTTAGTGTTGAATACGGTATCTGGCACCGGAAATCTGCCAACGTCTATTATTGCGCTAATATGATTAAGCAAATCTGATTTCTTTCCATCTACAATGAAAAAAATAGAAAACTAAGTACACAGATAGCTTTGCACCAACAATCATACATTCAGTTTTTTTTTATATACAAATCAGGTTCTACAATATTTTCTCGCCATTTTTTCGGTGATAAAAAAGAACTTCTGAACAAAATCACAAAGTAAGCAATTTTTTAACCAAGGGGGATGTTTTCAATAAAAGTTAATACATCCGGTACAGATGTTACCAAGGTCCTACACTCGTCATTCGTTAGTAAAATAGATTTACTAGGCAATGATTTCTGATGGAAATTCGAGTAATACAATTCTTTAATGCCAACATAAACACGGCCTCTGAACAAGTGAACGCTGACCCAATGCCTGTTACTCAGTGGTGCCCGATGCTCTTTTTATCTCCGTGGTATAAGCACCTTCAATTTTTTGCTCGATGGCGCCCCAGTATTGACCGCAATTATCACCATTGTTTCGAACGCATTGTATAGCAAAACTCACCCATCGTTCGTAGTCTATACAAGTTAACTTACCCCATTCCTCCATATTTTACAGAATTATGACTTTTGCCAATCATAACACCACTAGCGGTAGGGGTTTTCAATGGAAAATTATTTCTTATTCCAATATAGAGTTCGTTCTTAAATTGCCTCAGGTAAATAACACGTAAACGACTAGAGTCTTCTACACTGATACGGTTACAATAGCCCAAGTTTTTACCGTCATTTCTTGCTGGTTTCTGCTCGGGTTGTTCTCCATGGGTAAGGCGGCGTTCTAATTTATCTGCTTCGGTGACTGTAGAGTTTGGGGCTGGCTGGGCCAGGCGTTATGGTGGATTGTTGATAACACCGTCTTCATCCCAGTACAGTAACGGATCGTCCAGTTGGGTCGGCTGGCAGAATGGGTGTTGCTGCCAAACCTGAACTTCTACTCTTCCATCGCTGGAACATGTTGGGGTGGGTTTGCACTAATGGTGGGGGGGAGGGTGCAAGTCCAGTCTGGTCGACACATGGCGGACTGTAGAATGCTGAAGACTGGCTAATCTCTATTAACTGCTGTTGTTGGTGTTGGTGGTGCTGCTGGGCTCGCTGCGGCTGTTGTTCGACACATGGCGTGGTGTAGAAAGATGATGCCTTAGACATGCAGAGTTTTTTAGCTTCGATGTTTGGCTCAAAACGTAACTGTCTTTTAGGATGGCAGAGACCAAAGGTAGATTCTGTAGTCATTTTGGTTGCTTGTTTGGTGAATGGCTAGAGTCGAAAGCTAGCTAGCTGGGGTTAGCAATCGTATTTATAAGGCAGACTGACGTCACAGGTAATACGTAACACAGTTTTCATTGGTTAAAAGAAAAGAAGCCTTGTATGGCTCGTTTAGGGGACTAATTTTACAACGAGTGTTCTGATTGGTCAATTCCAACAGCAGCCATCTTGTCCCGCAACACACTAGGCGATCATGTGTCAAGTGATATCATCGTTCGCCTCTAACATTTACAGACATGACATCCTATTTTTAACCGACGCCACCTTGTTCTGCATTGCCGTGATTGGTCATGCATAGATTCTAACGTGTATGATATGTCTGTCATCTGGCAAGTCATGACATGTTTCTTATCTCTCCTAAAAAAAAATTCGACGCCATCTCTTATCTGATTTGGATACAGATCGAAAGATAAAAATTCAAAGTCAACCACCTAGTGTGCCGTTGGCTGTGAAATTGCAGTGAGAACCGTTTTAACGCGTGCGAATAAAATTAATACTAACAACCTTGTTAAATTGACCAATACGACCATTCACTGTCTGTATTTCTTCAACTAAATCTTCCCATTCTGAAGACGATAAATTTACCCCTTCATAATTTCGTCGTAAACACATGCAAGAATCGCCATCAAACATTTTGACACATACCCAAAACGAATAATTTTTATTCCCCAAAGACGCCCAGTGTTCACCATTTTCAGTAATAAAAGAACTTTTTAATTCGATCGGTGTAGCACCCCAGACTACCCCGTCGTATGATGTATGATAGCTATTTTACACGTGAACTATTGTTCATTCAAATTGTCATTTTTTTTAATTTAATTTTTTATTTGTTACAGTCTGTCAGTGATTCTGTCTATCTGTTTGTTTGTCTTTTACGTATTTTGTTATTACCATCCTAAAATGTATTTCTTGTTTTTGGATTACAAATCTAACTTTAAGTCAACTGTCCGTACATGTTGCCAAGGGGGGTCAGGTGCACTTGAAGGGGGATGACAAAGCTATTAACCACCCTCCTTTGTATTCTTAGATTGTTACTTTGATAGGGAGGTGGGGAGTCAACTTCCTGGTTCAACTTAAAACAGAACAAATGCATCTTTTCCAATATTCAATCTTAAAGTGTTACAGAAAAGTTTGTAAAAAGGAAGAATAAATTTAAAAGAGTTGATTCTTTTTTTTTTTGCTTTTGTTTAAAGGAGTGTGCCATAATTTTTATTTCTTAAGTTTTAGCAAGGGTAATGTGGATTTTGGTTTTACAGTAAGAATCGTTTAGCTGAGGGCAGGGGAGGGGATGAGGAGTCATCTTCCTTAGTAACCACTTGTGCAGAGTTTCATGCCCAGACACGTCTGGCTCATCACCTGTATCCCCCACTTAGCAACTATGCCAGCCCACCCCTATCATTATCTGATAAAGAGGGAAGGGAGGGGGATTTAAAGTCACCTCTTGGACCAAGGTTTAAAACAGAAATAATAACTGCATCTTTTCCCAGTTTTCAAGGACTGTGCCATAATTTTTATTTCTTAAACTTTAATGGACTGCACCATAATTTTATTTCTTAACTTTAGAGGAAAGTGTTTTTGGGGGTTCAACTGTAGATGTAATGGACCATCTTTAAAAGCCTGCTATCTAGGTAATTTTTAAAAGGTAGGGGTGGGGAGAGGGAGGGGCATTTTTAAAAGACTGCTATTTAGGTAATTTTTTTAAGGTAGGGGTGGGGGTGGGGGCCATCTTTAAAAGGCTGCTACTTGGTTAATTTTTAAAAGGTGGGGTGGGGGAGGGGGAACCCCTTTTAAATAAAAAGACTGCTACTTAGCTAATCTTTATTGTGCTGTTACGGCACCCTGTAGAGAGGCTTGCTTATTTATTTTTTTAATTAATAGTCTCGCAGATAATTTTTTAATTGGCAACTTTCTCTAAAAACTCCATGCCTCGTGATGTCATGTCTTTCAACTACAATCTTATCTTTAAGACCAATAGCTCAACCCTTCTTTTTAACTTGTCTTCGTGGTCTAGTGGTCTAGTCACTAACTCATCTGATAAGCCAGCTGATGCTGGTTCAAATCTCGCCACAGCCGAGAAAAAACATTTTCTACTGATTCAATACTAATTTAATAAAACAGAAAAGAAAAGAAGAAAAGAAAGGAAAGAAAAAATGGCGCCCAAGAATCCAAGATAGCGCCCACCTTCATGACGTCACAGGGGTGCTGGTCAACATCCTCGTTCTCAATTCCGAGAAATTTTGCCGCGACTACCCAGCGGATTAACGATGACGTCATCGGATTAACGCTTACACACAAGGGGAGGGGGGGATTAGCCACGCCCCTTTCTATTGTCTCGGCCTATATAGCTATACATCTCTGCCAGGAGACACTAGCTATAAATTACCGAAGACAGGGAGCACTAACTAACATTTCACACTTATGGAATACTTTTTCTGGTTCTGGAAAGCCAGCCAGTCCATACACCACACTACCTGAGTGTAAGAAGGGCGGCCTGGTTAGGTGTACTTCTCTCTAGTGTGGCGTGGCATGGCGGCGAACGGATCTACGCCAAGAGGTCGCGCATACACAAGGCCGGCTGAGATAAGTGTTGATCCAGGAAGCAGCTACTATATCAGCTGGCCTTGCGCATAGGATCGCGATCGTTTCTTCTAGTTGCTGTCTAGCAAGCCTAACGTAAATTCCACATTGCCAATTGTAGCATAATACACTCGAATACAATTTTTACGTTTGGCGTAGTCCCACTTACGTTTCATAATAAGTATTCATTAGTTTGTTAGTCCAGGTGGTCCAGAGTTGCGTCCATTCGTTGGATCGACAACGAAAGCCATGTTGATATTAGAGATAACAAATACATGACGTCGTCAGAGTCGGCACATGTGCAGTTCAATTTATTTAGGAAAAGCGGTCTTGGAAACGCCACCTACATTAAAGGCCGTATCGTATCAGACCAAAAAAGGCAACTAAAATCAACAATTGATATAGAAGCAAAAGCAAATTTGCTAGGTGCTGCCATCTTTACACCAAGCGGCGAAATTTCAAATTAACTGACAAGGGTTCCAAATTCTGCCAACCGATGACGCCACTTGGCAAACTTGTCGCGTAGGTATTTGTTTCGCCTTCTAGCGGAGCATTGTGTAAGGCAAAGATGATACGGCCTTTAGTGTAGGTGGCTGTGTCGTGGGTGATGCGGAGTCATACCATGCCCGCTTCGCTTGCTAGCATATATGAGCTTAATAGGTAAATCAAGCTTTTAAAAATGTGTAATTGATGTATGTAGTTGTAACGACAGACATACGAACAGGACACTACTAAGAATCTTAATGCGTGGTGTACTGAAGAATATCTACTATATTGCACATTACATTTAAAAAAAAATTATCTTGTAACTTTTGCTACTATGACACGGCAAATGAGCCAGAATCATGTGTGTAACGATGCTATCACTGACCAGATAAGTTTTCATCGGACGCTGTTATTGGTTTTCTTAGAAAAAAAAACAACCAAACTGAAAGCTTCGTTGTTTTACAGTTTTCCGTTCCTTCTTGTTCATCCGACTTTTACATTTTTTAAATCTTCGAACACCATATTTTCAATAAAATCAGCTGGTAATTTGGGGGCGGGGGGGGGAGTAGGAGAAGTCATGTCGCGCTGAGGGTAAGTGAGGTTGACTACTTTAAACTTATTTACACTGTTTAGGTGTATTAACAAAAGTTAAAATATTCACACGAAAATTGTGACAAATTTCACATTGAATATAACACTGCAATTTCATGTGGCCAATTTTTGTTAGGTTAATCAATACAAAGTACATGTTTTACTAGCATTTTATAATCATTATTTGTAATTTTAAATCTGTTGGTAAAACTAATATGGAACCAATAAAACTTGCGTGAGTCTTCCAGTTATGGATTTTTAAAAAAATCGGAGAATTAGAGGCCAGAAGGAATATCCGCCCTTCCCTCCCTGGCCAGTTCGCCACTTTAAAAACAGGACATCATTTGCTTTGCTCAATCGTTCAACAAGAAACAATACCACAAATAAACGTAATAAAATACTGTAATAAATCGCACCCGTAAAATAGCGAGGCTATGCGCGCCTCGCATTCAATGTACCGTCCAGATACCAGCGTAAAAATTCTGTGTACCATCCAGATTACCGCCAAAGGTAAGTGACGACTCACTTTGTATTGTACTTCGCGGTAAGAGCGGACGCCATCTCGATGTCAACGCATCTCGATGTCAACCGACCGCAATTTGAGGAGCTGACTTGCCGAAATGCTCAGTTACACGCCGCAATTTTTCGTATGAACGCACATCTTTACGATACATTTGGCTGACGTCATTCACAGATGGTTTACTATCGGGGGACGGTTTTTCGTTGAAGGATCTTGTTAGATGTTATTATACTTCAAACATCTTATGTATATTCTGTGGACCTTTTGTACTTGCGCACGGTAAGTGATCCACCAACATACTTGAATTTCGCCGGATCAAAATTGAACAAATTTGTCTGGTTTTTGAGGAGATGTTGCTGACGTAAATCGCGTCCACTCGTTTTTGGCCACAACCGCATTAAATAGACGTGTGATACGTCGAATTAAAAAACCAGTCCTTCCCCGACTGTGAAAAGGCCGAATTATCATACTTTTATATTTTGCACAATCCTAACACGGAGTCATAATACTGCAGGAACTTTATTGTAGATTTAATGGACTCTGCTAAGAATTGTGTAGGATTCCGATCATTGATGTATATCAACAAAAAGACATGCACTAACCACAATCGTGGCAATAAATAGGTTTTGCGGGTTGACTCCATTATTCAACACACAAGACACCTTTTCTAGAGCCGAATGTATTAAGGTCAAGCGGGATCGATTGCAAACATGACAAAACCAGCATCGACTGTCTACGGTTTCATGATGTACTTAAACCAATTAATAGTTTTTCTCCGGTTGTTTCCCACTTGATGCACTAGGGTTTCCTCCGGGTATTCAGGTTTCCTCCCTCCTGCTGTTTACGATGGTGGTTCCTTCCACTTAAAGGCAGGTTTCCACCAAATTAGAATTGCAGCTTCTAGGCCTACCGAGTTCTCTCTCGCAGGAAGCAAAGGAATGCACAAAGCATAACTTCTAAACGCACAAACAAGTCAAGCGACTCCATAATTATTGAGTAAAAATTTGGTATGCCCTCCTGCACCTGGAAACAAGCTATAAAAATTAACGAAATTAGTGTCACTAGGTGGTGCCAGGAGATTTTCTTTACATTTTTCTGTGGGGCGATCTAGTGACGTCAGTGTCGTTAATCTTTATAGTTTGTTTCCAGGTGCACGAGGGCGTATCAAATTTTTACTTAATAATTAAGGAGTCACGTGGCTTGTATGTTGCGTTTAAAAGTTTTGCTTCGTGGATTCCTTTGCTTCCTGCGAGAGAAAAATCGATAGGCCTACATTCTGCAACGCTAATTTGGTGGCAACCGGCCTTTAACATATGCCGCTCAGGCCTTCAAAGCCACGGCCGACACGGCCACGGCCACGGCCGGTTACTGGCCGACAACGTCTATTCTATTCTAAAAAGCAAAAAAAAAAAAAAAAAAATGCCAACTATGCTAATTAAAGTTAAGGTTTACCCAAAAGCTAATAGTTGAATTTCATCTGGGTCGTATATTTGATTAAAACAAACGATCACGTTAGGCACACGAACAATAATTTGCATCAGTTTTGCCACGTGCAAGATCGTTCACAAACAATAACATTCGGAAGAACGTTTCACAGGAACATTTTTGATTAGCATTTTAGCACTTACATTGAGTGGTATATCCGTCACAATCCAGCAAAGCACGACGATAAAAGTTAGGTCCCTACGAAAAAAACTCCTCCGTGTCTTCATTGCTGTGTGGTTGGAGCACAAATAAAATTCCTGTGAAGCAGAAAACGGTGAGCGCCTCTATCGGGCCGGTGCTACGCTTCACTCTGGTTCGTTGTCGTACCTCACTCGCTTAGCGGTCATGGCCACCAATCGCTTTTAAGAGGCAAGAACGCGCTTGCCCCAGGACACGTGACCTACTTGGCTGGGAGCATCCTTCCACTGGCAATAGAGGAAACAGTGTTTGACTCAGTAACACCTTAACGACAGACTGATAGAGAGTATCCTGGTCATCCCGCGCGTTTCGTCCTCTCCTTGCTCCTTATCTATCAACAGTTCCGTGACGGAGTTATTGGCCTCATCATGCAATACTACGTCACATCAACATCCATTTTCTTCATTCATCCTTTAAGGATGCGCAACCGGTAGTTACTAGCACGGTTTGCTGACGGAATTAGAATAAGCATACACCCATTCAGTGCGGTTATTTATGAGGCGCCGCTTGGGACTTAATGCAAGGTGCATTCGAATATATATTTCTCAAGCTGGAAATATATTTTTCCAATCCGTAAATATATTTCTCAAACTGTAAATATATTTACCAAACCGCACGTATAAGTTTCATCCGGAAATATATTTTTTACCGTACATTTAATTTGTCATCTGTAAGAATATTTTTTACGGTAAATATAACTGCAAATATAACTTGCCAGACCAATTATAATTTCATCCATAAAAATATTTTTCAAACTGTAAACATAAATTTCCAAACCAACTGTATATCTAATTTTTATCCTTAAATATATGTTTTGTTCAGTGTGGAACTTGTTTAGCACCAGACCATCATTGAGTGAGTAAACTTTAATCCACCCAAAACCAAAACTGGTAGAAAAACCCGCCAAGTTTCTAAAAACGATCGGAATTTGAAGGTAGTGATATCATTCCACCAGGGAAAGACCGCCAAGGTTAATCCTATTAGCCAAGTTATTCGCACATACTAATAGTTCGAAAGTTAAATGAAAACTAGAAGATTGGTACTAGCGGTACCAATCTTCAAGTTTTCATTTAACGTCCAAAGTATTATCGGTGCGATTAACTCGGCTAATAGGATTAACCTTGGCGGCCTTTCCCTGGTGGAATGATATCACTACCTTCAAATGCCGATCGTTTTTAGAAACTTGGCAGGTGTAATTTCAGTTGTTGAATTGCTTGCAGTTGATAGACACCTGTAACTTAGGACTGTGAACATACAAAAAGCCAGCGCACCATCTTATATTTCGCTCTACCTTTCTTTTTGGATGCATTTCATGTCTGTAAATAATTAGCCGTTACATCAGCAAAATTTAGAATTTTTTCGTTTGCTTTCTTCGTTCACATTTATTCATGACCATGCAGAAACCCCTGTTGCTAAAACAGCAGAACGCGAAGCATTTTATTTTTGGATTATTAGCAAAAACCATGCTTGGTCATGGATGCTCGTATAGTTGCGTAACCATCATCTAACGTGCATCCCTTTATTCTTACGCAGTCCACGGCAACGTTAATGTTTCCTTATTTTGTCCTTCGTTACAGTTCAGCTTTTAGTTCGTTCAGACTTTTACAATCATCTAAGGACCAGTGTTGATTGTTCACGCCATTGTTGCATGAAATCTTTGGTTACAACTTGGAAAAGAAACGAAATTTAAATCCTCCTGTGGCGAATCTCAAAACCCTCCCACGTATGGGTCCTGAGCCCTACAACCCCCAAACCAACAAAAGGACCATGCTCAGATCACCATGCATCCGTGTCCTATTTTGCGCTAGAAATGACCAAAAAGTGTATGGGATTTACCATGGGAAAAATCTTATTAGCTAGCTAGCTAGACAGTAACATAAAAACAAACGTTATTGCCGCATCTTTTTCTCTATGATTGGTGGTCACTCATCCTTTAAATTTTGGTTTTTCCTAATCTCTGACCCTTTTCCTTAAATTTTCCACAATTTGACACATTTCCGTCGTATTGGGATTTATCCTCAACATGCCAAAATATACTTTCAGTTGTTTACAGTTAACAGACACATATCTGCTAGTGAGGCGCCTTTTTACCATTAAGAATCAATTCTTTTAACAATCGGAAGTTTACAATGGGACGATCACGTAGACGGGTTATTAAAAGTGCAACATGGATCCATTGTACAAACTCAACTCCTGGTGCCGGGACCCAAGTCCCAAATATTGGAGTCTATGCATGAACAGGATTCACGAAGATACTTTAAAACCAAGCATCAGCTCTCCTCCCTGGCAACTTGCTCTACTA